>JAWWNI010001418.1:0-85745 GCA_034642065.1 Darevskia nairensis | reverse complement strand
TTCATTGTACCAGTCTAGCCAACAGCAGTGGCTTGTGTGAGGAGAGAATGTGCCAGGATGTGTCCTCAAGACAGGGCGAGCTGAGTGTGACAGTGAAGTTGTGGAGCTCCTATGCCCCACAAATAACCCAGAGATGCAATTTAAATAAAAGCACACATTCTACTCATGTAAAAACACCAGGCAGGCCCCACAAATAACCCAGAAATGCATTTTAAAGAAAAGGACACATTCTACTCATGTAAAAACACGCTGATTCCTGGACCATCCGCGGGCCGGATTGAGAAGGCGATTGGGCCGCATCCGGCCCACGGGCCTTAGGTTGCCTACCCCTGCTGTAGCGCCTGGAGATCAAAGCTACACCCTGGTCCAGCTGCTACAGGTTTAGCTGCAGTTATGAAGTTCAGTTAAACTTCATTTCTTTGGGCCTTTCTTATGTCTCAGGTTTATGTCTATTAAAAATGTGTGCATTTAAAATATGAGGTGTTTATGGCCAGGGTTATTGGCCAAATATAATTTACATTAGTCATCTTTCAAAGAAACACTCTAGCTGTAGTCGGGAACAAAAATAGCAGAGGGAATAACACCTTTGAGGCATCAAAGTTGAAGCATTTCCTTGGGGTAAATTGCCTGAAGGAAGGCGCTATATAACTGGCACTCCCCAATAGCTGTGAGGGCCCAAGGGGTTAATGTATTTTTTTCTGCTATTATCTTAGGTTTGTAGAACTAGCTTGTGTAGCAGGATGTCTTCACTTAACATGTGCAGGGAACATCTGGAATCTCACCCATACGTGTTTTCTTAGCCACAGTGGATTTAATAGTAATATTAGTATTGGCATTAATCTAGCGCCTGGAGGCTCCAGCTACAATTAACATCTTTTCTTTTCTCTTTGGTATTCTACATGCACAGTGATGAGGCAATTGCTTTTCGCTTGTGAGATTTATCGGGCAAATGCACACGTTTGGATCAGAAAGTTCCTTAACAGCCCAGGCCGGGACTTAACAGCATTATCAAAGAACTAAGACTTGCCATAAATATTGGGCTTACATAATTGCACGCAAAATTCATTTTCGAATAAAGATTTTATTTTTTTTAATCCATCTCTGAAAGATGCTCAGGTAACAGGGAAATTGTGCCAGATGTGAAGAGGGACAGCGAGAGTGAGGAGCACATTGGCAAAATGGCTGCCAAAAGTTTTTCTTACTTTTGATGTAAGCGTATGGGTTAGATACAGGATTAGAGTTCAAGAATTCTATCATAGAACAATCAGAATATTGGAGGCTTTCACTCAATATGAATTACTGAGAAGAGGTAAAACCTGCTTATGTTTCATTCATGTTACATGTTTCACTTCATAGGCTGCTGAAGTGTCCTTAGCTAAGGAGTAATGTCAAGAGCCAGTGTGGTGTAGTGGTTTACAGCAGTAGACTTGTAATCTGGTGAACCGGGTTCGCGTCCCCGCTCCTCCACATGCAGCTGCTGGGTGATCTTGGGCTAGTCTCTCAGCTCCACTCACCTCACAGAGTGTTTGTTGTGGGGGAGGAAGGGAAAGGAGATTGTTAGCCGCTTTGAGACTCCTTTGGGTAGTGATAAAGCGGGATATCAAATCCAAACTCTTCTTCTTCTTCTTCAATGTACAATGGGACACTGCGATCTTAGACCCTTCCCCTGGCATCCAAGCTCATGTGGAGTTTGAGAAATGTACACCATGTGTGCACAATCTGCCTCCTTCTCCCTGTTTTGGAGGGCTAAAATATTGCAACATTGGTTGCATGGATAGGGCTCTTCACGATGACACACCTCATCAACGTTCAGGTATATGGAGGTCACTCATAGGACTCAGCTGCTGCAAATAAAACGCTTTAAATGTGTTGTAAAGTGCAATATACAAATGTGACACTAGGTGGTGACAGTGAGCTATGCAAAATTCAACGTATTTTTAAAAACTTTTTGTTTAAAAAAAGCATTTTCACAGCGTTTTTTATATGTGTGCAGATTCCACCAATGTGAGGCTGTCCTTGGGCCTAGTCCAGAATTTCCAGCTGGTGCAAAATGCTGTGGCCAAACTCTTAGTGGGTGACTACCGCATAACTTCTGTACTTAGAAGCCAGCTTCAATGCTCTTTTATTAATTTGCAAGCCCTTTAACAATTTGGGTCATGCTTGGCCCGTGCTTGATCACTGAGGCCTTGCGGGAAGTCACTGTTAGTAGCTGTTATCCGGTAGAAGCTATGCATTCAATATTGTCGGTGCTGATCTATGGCACTCCCTTTTGGCTGAGATCAGACAGGCCCCCGACTCTGCTGAACTCCTATTAGCTGGTGACGGCTTTGTATTTCAGCAGGCATCGTGTGTGAGTTTTTCTGATTTTTAGGGTTAAATGTGGGCAGGTTTTATGCCATTGCCCTATTGCATCCCTTTTGTATCCCTGCTGTACACCACTTGGAAACTGTGGTATAAATGGTATGGTTTGGTATGGTATGTTATTACTGAATGGTTTAGTATTACTGAAATATGAATAAAAAACAGCAGGGCAGGTAGCCCTGAGGGCAGCATAAGCACAAGTCATATATGTGTCTGGACTTTGCCAGGTGTGTTCATAGACCTACGGCTTTCAGTGGAACTAGAGTTCCTAATCCTTTCTGGATTTCGCCAACACCGGCTTAGACAGTGCCTCTACAGTTAAGAAGGGAGGGTGAGGCTTGGCTTTTGTTGAGGAATGTGTATGTCATAATGATGCACTGTTTGCCTTCATCATCATCATCATCATCATCTATTTATCTGGCTATCTGGCTGGGTTTCTCCAGCCACTCTGGGCGGCTCCCAACAGAATATTAAAAACACGATAAAACACCAAACATTAAAAACTTCCCTAAACAGGGCTGGCATCAGATGTCTTCTAAAAGTCAGATAGTTGTTTATTTCCTTGACATCTGATGGGAGGGCGTTCCATGGGGTGGGCGCCACTCCCGAGAAGGCCCTCTGCCTGGTTCCCTGTAACCTCACTTCTCACAGGGAGGGTACCGCCAGAAGGCCCTCGGCGCTGGACCTCACTGCTGCAATTCTACAGATGATCTAGTGCAGGCATAGGCAAACTTGGCCCTCCAGATGTTTTTGGCCTACAACTCCCATCATCCCTAGCTAGCAGGACCAGTAGTCAGGGATGATGGGAGTTGTAGTCCCAAAACATCTGGAGGGCCAAGTTTGCCTATGCCTGATCTAGTGTCACCACCCCACCCCACACAACTGTGTTCCTGTTCTCCGAACAACGTAAGCTATGACGTTCCCTCCTTCGCTTACTTAATTTCTTTACAGGTAGGTAGCCATGTTGGTCTGCCATAGTCGAAACAAAATAAAAAAATTCCTTCCAGTAGCACCTTAAAGGTAAAGGTACCTCTGACCGTTAGGTCTAGGTACCTCTGACCGTTAGGTCTAGTCGCGGACGACTCTGGGGTTGCGGCGCTCATCTCGCTCTATAGGCCGAGGGAGTCGGCGTTTGTCCGCAGACAGCTTCCAGGTCATGTGACCATCATGACTAAGCCGCTTCTGGCAAACCAGAGCAGCGCACGGAAACGCCATTTACCTTCCCACCTATTTATCTACTTGCACTTGGACGTGCTTTCGAACTGCTAGGTGGGCAGGAGCAGGGACCGAGCAACGGGAGCTCACCCCATTGCGGGGATTCGAACCGCCGACCTTCTGATCGGCAAGCCCTAGGCTCTGTGGTTTAACCCACAGCGCCACCCGTGAGTTTTTGTGTGCATGCACACTTCTTCATGCATGCTCACGAAAGCTCATACCAATAACAAACTTACTTGGTCTGTAAGGTGCTACAGGGAGGAATTTTTTTATTTATTTTGTTTTAATTTCTTTAGTACAATTATTTCCCACCCAGCTTTCTAGGTGATTTCTCAAGTTTTGATTTGCGCAGTGGGATAGCGTTCAGAGTATCTGAGCAACGGCTGGATCTGAGCAGGGTTTCTCCCCTTTCTCCACCTTTCCACAACATGATCTCAAAATATCTGATGACCCAGAACAGCTTCTTTTCCACACACCTCTCCCTTCCTGAGAAGGGAAGAAGTGGAGCTCATAAGCAGCTGCACCTTTTTGGACTTGCTGAAGGGAAGCATGATGTCATGTAGGCTCTAATGTACATCAGTTCCCTTGCTACTCTAACATAAGGTTCCACACCCAGTGCCTTATGTGTTACACAATGTAATTGCTGGCCCCTATAGAGATGTGAATATTAATTATCCAAGGTTGGGAAGAATAAAGGACAACTTCCCACACACCATACGCCGTATTTTTATGGAGTGCAAGGATTCTCTGGTTGACGGAGTGAGAGCAGTAATGCTGTGCATTCCAGTTCTTTCTGTCTCATTGGAAAGGATTTTAATCGGAACAATATTCCAGGTCAGTTACATCGAAACATTCCATTTACAAGGTTTTAATGGCTGTGACATTTGCAAATGGGATCTCTCAATGTAAGCAATCTGGATTATCCCTAAATGAAAGCCTTTCCAACGAGAGAAAGGAAAGCGCAATGAACCTTTTTCCGGGAGAGTTAGAAATTAAACTGTTAAATAATAGAAATGTTTGTTTGTTTGTATATGATTGGGCCGGGTCCTGTCTGCTTCTAAGGGGGACATTTCCATGTGGCTCCTCTTTGTCAGTCTTTATTCCAGCCCAGGCACAAAATGTGTATTGGCTAGGACAATCCCAGTTTTGTGGTTCCACATATGGAACCATTGCTAAATCAGGATATGTTCCTCCATCTATTTCATGGTTTCCTGTAAATATACAGTACAGCTAAGTATTTCTTTCACTTCATTCTGGTGTTAACTCAAGCTACTCTCCCTGGATTCCACATGACATCTTCTGTTAAGAGGGTAGAGAGAGAGAGATGTTGATGCTGACTCAAAACTACTGCCTTATATCATACACTTCCTAGCCACCTAAGGGACAACTTGCCTGCTTATAATATCAGCCAGGGCAAGTATTTGAAGATAGAACTTAAACCAAACGCTTCAAAAATATTTCCTTGACTGCCATTTTCTCTGTGTTAATAAACCTAGGTAAAGGTAAAGGGACCCCTGACCATAAGGACCAGTCACGGATGACTCTGGGGTTGCGGCACTCATCTCACTTTATTGGCTTAGGGAGCCGGCGTCCAGCATCCGGGTCATGTGTCCAGCATGACTAAGCCGCTTCTGGCGAACCAGAGCAGCGCACAGAAATGCCGTTTACCTTCCTGCCGGAGCGGTACCTATTTATCTACTTGCACTTTGACGTGCTTTCGATCTGCTAGATTGGCAGGAGCAGGTACCGAGCAATGTGAGCTTACCCCGTCGTGGGGATTCGAACTGCCGACCTTCTGATTGGCAAGCCCTAGGCTCTGTGGTTTAACCCACAGCGCCACCCACATCCCTTGTTAATAAACCTAATGTCTTGTTTTTCTAGAACGCTTTTTCTAGAATGTAACCAATATAGTAATTGTACTCTGTTTATGCTGTGTGTTTGTTCCTTAGATCAGTGGTTTTCAACCAGTGTGCCGTGGCACCCCGGGGTGCCTTGAATGATGGTCAGGGGTGCTGCAGGCAACATTGGCCTCTGTCCCTCTTTCCTTCTGAAATAAACAGAAATCTGCTCTTATTCCCTTATGGGGTACACAAGAGCCTTCCCAGGTTCTCCATCGGTAGGAGTGATTTTACAGAGGCCAACCCGAGACAATTGAGAAGCAAAATTTTATTATATCTGTTGCAACAGGGCCCTCACTCCCCAAAATGGAGGAGGGAGGAGGAATCCAGAACAATGGTGTGCCAGCTCCTATATAGACTTTTGAAATTCCCCCCCTCCTGCTCAAGACCAACCCCCTATACATCATACATACATCACAAAAGGGGTGTAACCCAGGACCACCTCCCAGATACATCACAGTTACATCATGAAAGGGGAGGTCTGGTAGCAGTAATCTGAGCATCCTTGACCCTCCCCATGCCTCCTCTTGCCCTCCACCCAAAAACCCATCAAGTAAAACAAAAGAGATATTTACATTTCCCTGTTTCCCAGCCAAGTTAATCACACCCTTTTGTCTGGCACTCAGGTATCAGGAAGCCAGGATTATCACTTTATTTTCCTGAGACAATCACCCCTCCTTCCTTGCAGAGAAACAGTTTGTCAGTTTGGGAGTCAAAATGGAGAGAGGCCTGTCTTCCTGTGCTGCTTCAGACATGTGGCCTTGTTTTGCTTGGCACACTTATGAGCAATTATTTTATATATATATATATATATATATATATATATATATATATATATATATATATATATATATATATATATATATGACCTTGATATTCTTACAATACTTCCCCTCCCTCCTCTGTTGCCCTCTTGCATTTCTGCCTCCCAAAGGCTTGTACAGCTGTTTGTTGCAGCAGCTCCGGCTACAAGCTCCGTAGGCGAATGGTGCAGGGGGTGCAGGTTGCCAGGAGCTGAGGTGGCCTCGGAGCAAGCAAGCAAGCAGACGAGGGAGCCCAGCCCTTGCTGCTGGGAATGGACAGACAAGTGAGATGCCAGGCAAACAGACTGTGTGCAAGGCCTGCCTGGGAGCTGAGTGCCCGGTACTGAAGGGGAGCCTTTCCACCATGCAGGCCCAGCAGCGCCTGCTGCCGCTTTCCCAGATAAGGTGCTGGCCTCTAAAGGCTGGGGGCATCCTCTTCCCAGGCCCCTGTGGGGCCGTGTGAGGAGGCACCTCTCTTTGGGGCAGGGGCAACTCCAAGACCAGAGGTGGCAGCAGCAGCTGCCTAGAGGACTCCCGAGGAGAGGAGAGGAGGCTGAGGGAACACTCCACAAGGGAGGGTCAGGTGTTTGAAAAAAGGGCGAGAGGCTGCTAGCTCTGCAGGCAAGGGGGGACATAACTGGGCTCCTGAGCCCCACAGGGGTGCTGCAGAAAGAATGCAGTTGGTCAAGGGAGCCGTGGACTCAAAAAGGTTGAAAACCTCTGCCTTAGACGAAGGCAGCATCCTTAAGTGGATAGAATGATGTACCACTTTGCAGCCCAGCCCAGCTATATTTACAGTGGTTCAGGCATGATAAGAACACAGCTGTGCATTTGAATGACCATTGACTGAGATGTTTTTAGCTGGAGATGCTAAGGGTGGACATGGAGTCTTTTGCAAATGAAGCCTGGTCTCAACAAAAAGCTATAAACTGCAGGGCCTTTTCCAGTTTGTTTGTCTCCTTTTATGCAAAGTAAGCTTGTGTCTGTGGAGTCCCCGTTTTCTTTGTCAGCTCAGTTCCTTTTAATTTATTCTTTTCCCAAGACGTGTCAGCTTTTCGACCTCTTGAATTCTTGTCCAGCACAGACACCTCTTATGCAATGAGCAAGGATATCCTACTCATCTATTACTGCATAATACAGGTTGCAGCGGGTGGTCTAAACCAGAGCCTAGGGCTTGCCGATCGGAAGGTCGGTGGTTCGAATCCCTGCGACGGGGTGAGCTCCCGTTGCTCGGTCCCTGCTCCTGCCAACCTAGTAGTTTGAAAGCACGTCAAAGTGCAAGTAGATAAATAGGTACCGCTCCGGCGGGAAGGTAAACGGCATTTCCGTGCGCTGCTCTGGTTCACGAGAAGCGACTTAGTCATGCTGGCCACATGACCTGGAAGCTGTACGCCGGCTCCCTTGGCCAGTAAAGCGAGATGAACGCTGCAACCCCAGAGTTGTTTGTGACTGGACTTAACTGTCAGGGGTCCCTTACCTTTTCCTTTACTGGTTGCAGCAGGAGGGGAGGACTCCCTGGATAAGAATCCGCCTCATTTCTGTCTCCTCTTCCCCTGACTCTGAGTCTGGACTGCTCTCTGCCATAGCCCCTTCCTGCTCACTAAAACCTGCTGCCTCTTCAGTTTCCAACACCTCCTCCCCCCAGACTACTCCCTCTTCTCCCTCTCTGACCATGCATCATCATCCCACCCTGACTCTGAGCCTTCTTCCCCTGGGGGTTCCCCTGGAGGTTCCCCAGCTTGTGACTCCAGCCAGTCCATGATAAGTCCCTTGTACCACGTGTGCCCCCTAACTTCAAGGAACATGTAAAGAGGGGCATGTCTCCCTTCAGTTTAACATGAAGAGGGTGGTGGTTGGAATACTGTCTGTCCATTTTGTGTTCCGATTATCAAGAAATCCTTTATCCCGAGGTTGCGGTGGAAAAGAGGAGAAGCAAGCCAACAAATATTGGCTTTATTGAGCAGATATGCCTGGGAATATTTAGGTTGGTTTCAAACTAAAATGCATAACATTAACGAAATGCTGTATTCATAATGACAGGCTCCCCCCAAACCCAGACTCAAGAAGAACATCATGTTTATGACACAATGAGGTGATGAATAATGGAGATCTGGGATTTATAACTTACCTTATGTTGGGTTGCTAAAGAAGCTGATTTCATCAACCGATTACTGGTAGAAACATGGAAATTTCCATGATGGAAAATGTAGTACACCCCCCCCCCCGGTTTGTGGTTATTTCTTTGGCAACCTTTTTTATGCTTTGTATAGTTTTATGGTATATACATGGTTTTACAATACAATAAATTTCTGTCTCCCGAATCTGATTTGTTCCATCATCTAGCCCAGTACTCTGATGGGCTTTGCTCCAGGGTTTCAGGCTATCATTGTTGGGCCCTCGGCAGCTGAGCCTATGTGGAAGAAGAAGAAGAAGAGTTTGGATTTGATATCCCACTTTATCACTACCCTAAGGAGTCTCAAAGCGGCTAACATTCTCCTTTCCTTTCCTCCCCCACAACAAACACTCTGTGAGGTGAGTGGGGATGAGAGACTTCAGAGAAGTGTGATTAGCCCAAGGTCACCCAGCAGCTGCATGTGGAGGAGCGGAGACGCGAACCCGGTTCACCAGATTACAAGTCTACCACTCTAAAACACTACACCATACTGGCTCTCGCAGAAGAGTGATTTTTGGCACGGTTAGCTCTGGGCTTAAACAGAAAACGGGGCAGACCCACCCCATGCTTAGTCCAAAGACAAGAGTTGTGTGTAAGCCTGGTGTGAGGCAATAAGTCTATTGGAGGAGGCGAGCAGGATCGGGACGTAGTGGGAATCAGGGCAAGCAAACAGGGCTGGCAGAAACAGGATGAACCCGGGAAGCAGAGGAAGACCAGGCTGGAAGAGACGCCAGGAGCCAAGGAGAGAGCTATGCAGTCAAGGCCAGAGCCTGGTTATTGCTCAGGCATGAAAGCATGTATAGTTAAGGCCCACCAAATGTAGCTAACAGGCTGGCTAAGGGATGGAGCTGTGTTGAATCCTGGAAGGGGAATATTTTCCCTTCTTCCTCAGCTCGGCAAACTTGGGTGCCACAAAGTCGCCACAAGGGGCACCAGTTCACAAATAATAAAAATACATAAGCATATAAACATGTTACTGCGCAGATCAGGAGGGTCTTGGCTTGAGTCCCAATGGATCCTGATGCAGGCAGAAATCTTTCCTACCTTGATAACCAGGTTCTAGTATTCTGAGAAAGAGAAAAAACTTTTCACACCCACATTCTTCACGCATCATGCATACATTTATACACTCTGTTATGCCCCCTTTACTCAGGTGGACCCAGGTGGCGCTGTGGGTTAAACCACAGAGCCTAGGGCTTGCCGATCAGAAGGTCGGCAGTTCGAATCCCTTTGACGGGGTGAGCTCCCGTTGCTTGGTCCCTGCTCCTGCCAACCTAGCAGTTCGAAAGCACGTCAAAGTGCAAGTAGATAAATAGGAACCGCTCTGGCGGGAAGGTAAACGGCGTTTCCGTACGCTGCTCTGGTTCGCCAGAAGCGGCTTTGTCATGCTGGCCACATGACCCGGAAGCTGTACGCCGGCTCTCGGCCAATAAAGCGAGATTAGCGCCACAACCCCAGAGTTGGACACGACTGGACCTAATGGTCAGGGGTCCCTTTACCTTTACCTATGCCCCCTTTACTCACCTTTTTCTAAACTAAGAAGAAGAGTTTGGATTTGATATCCCGCTTTATCACTACCCGAAGGAGTCTCAAAGCGGCTCACATTCTCCTTTCCCTTCCTCCCCCACAACAAACACTCTGTGAGGTGAGTGGGGCTGAGAGACTTCAAAGAAGTGTGACTAGCCCAAGGTCACCCAGCAGCTGCATGTGGAGGAGCTGAGACGCGAACCCGGTTCACCAGATTACGAGTCTACCACTCTTAACCACTACACCACACTGGCTCTCCAAAGAAACTCCAAATGTTGTAACTTTGCGTCATTGGAGAGTTGCTCCCACCCATTGATCATTTGGGGGCCCCTCTGAAATGGACCCACTATTGGTTTCATCTCAGTCTGCTGGAGCATGCAGGGGAAGTCCTTAACTCACTGAAGGTTTGGGACCCATTGACTACCTGCACCTGGTTTAGCCAGCCAGTCAGAGCCGTTCCGAGGATTGTGACCACTGTTGCATGCTGACAGCTGCTCCTTCTTTTTACTAAATTTTCTGTTTTACAATTTAAAGCACTCATTTTATACATCCTTAAGCTATCAATGACTTCCCTCCTTCTCTTTCCATGGCTCATTTTACATATCACAAATCCCTGCATATTTTACAAAAACTATGCCATTCAGTATTCCATTATTACATGGAAGGACGTGTGGGTCCAGCATTGGCCTCCACAGTCACTTACGGACTCATTGTTAAAACCGTGTCTATGGAAGACAATTTTACTCGGCTACAAGTGATCGCCAAAGAAGAAGAATTACATCCATCATAACTTATTTACACTGTTGAATTTATCTTAATGGTGCCAGCGTTTTCAGCTGTACACAGTTACTTCCCATATATTCAACAAACCTTTTCCAATCTTCTCTAAACGTATGTTCTTCTTGTTCTCTTGTTCTGTATGTTAAGTCCAAAAGCTGTGCATATTCTGTCAACTTAAGTTGCCATTCTTTAGTTGGGACCTTGCTTGTTTTCCATTTTTGGGACTAACAAAACATGGGCCGCAGTAGTGGCATACATAAATAACCTTTCCTGACACCTGGGAATTTCAGTCTGACAGCTTCTAGGAGCCACAGGTGAGAGCTGAGGGCAGGGTGGGGACCAAAGGTGGACAAACTACCCCAGAAGAAGCACAATATGTTCCCCACCATAGCCACTGGTGTTGGAGTCGAGAGTATAGTTCTGGCTACTATACTGATATTAACTTAAGAGTGGTGCTGCCCACATTTTCTACCTTCAGAGACCCATTAAGATGTCTGCTGAGGAACTCCCATATGGAGTTCCCCACAGGATCCAGGGTATTGCTAAGTATTCTGGTGTTGCAGAGTATGGATTCCAGGGTAGGAATTCCCGGTTCTTTCTTTTTTTAATCATTTTTTATTAGTTTTATAAGAATACAATAATAAAATTCACATATTTATCTTCACATCTTGTACCATTTTGACTTTTTATGGCCGTGATTTCCGTCAACCCTTCCTTATGATATTCTAATATCTATTCCTTATATCTATATTTCTTACTGTATTTTTCGCTCCATAACGCACACTTTTTTCCTCCTAAAAAGGAAGGGGAAAAGTCTGTGCGTGTTATGGAGCGAAGGCACTGGGCGCCGCTTCTGCTGCTGCCCGCCTCTGACGCTCCCCTGAGGTGGGCAGCAGCAGAAGCTGCGGCCGCCTGCCTCTGTTGCTCACCAGAGATCGGAGCCGGGGCTGAGAGAGGCACAGCACCTCTCTCAGCCCCGGCTCCGATCCCTGCTCTGGCGAGCGTCAGAGGCGGGCAGCAGCAGAAGCCTGCTTTTGGGATTGGCAGGCTGCGCGGGGTTTGGTGGAGGAACTAGCAGCATCCCTGCTAGTTCCTTCACCACCACCCTGCGCTGCACACCGATCCCAAAAGCCTGCTTTTGGGATCGGCAGGCTGCGTGGGGTTGGGTGGAGGAACTAGCAGGGATGCTGCTATTTCCTCCACCAAATCCCACACAGCCCTTCCTTCCTTCCTTCTTCCTTCCTTCCTTCCTTCCTTCCTTCCTTCCTTCTCTCTCTCTCTCTCACACACCCCTTCTTTCCTTCTTTCTTTCTTTCCTTCCTTCCTTCCTTCCTTCCTTCCTTCCTTCCTTCCTTCCTTCCTTCCTTCCTTCCTTCTCTCTCTCTCACCCTTTCTTTCTTTCTTTCTTTCTTTCTTTCTTTCTTTCTTTCTTTCTTTCTTTCTTTCTTTCTTTCCTTCCTTCCTTCCTTCCTTCCTTCCTTCCTTCTCTCTCTCTCACCCCTTCTTTCTTTCCTTCCTTCCTTCCTTCCTTCCTTCCTTCCTTCCTTCCTTCCTTCCTTCCTTCCTTCCTTCCTTCCTTCCTTCCCTCCCTCCCTCCCTCCCTCCCTCCCTCCCTCCCCCTCTCTCTCACCCCTTCTTTCCTTCTTTCTTTCCTTCTTTCTTTCCTTCCTTTCCTTCCTTCTCTCTCTCTTCCCTCCCTCCCAGCCTTTTAGAGGAGGAAAACCAGAAAAAAAATATTTTTGTTTTCCTCCTCTAAAAACGAGGTGCGCGTTATGGTCCGGGTAAATCAATCATTGTTTTATATTGTTACTTTCTAAAAATTAATCACTGTATCTTCGTATTAACAACAACATTTCTTCCTTACTCTACAAAGCTTCTTGCAGTCCTACCAACGTATTCAATTGAGTACAATTTTCCTTTAGATAGTCTGCAAATTTAGTCCAGTCTTTGATGAACTTCTGGTCCCGCTGTTCGCGGATTCTTCCCGTCATTTTGTCCAATTCTGCATACTCCGTTAGTTTCACTATCCATTCTTCCTTTGTCGGTGTTTGTTCTTGTTTCCATTTTTGTGCTATTAACATTATCGCCGCAGGGATTCCCGGTTCTTGCCTCTGGGTCTCACAGCAGCGTTTGAGGCAGAAAGGGTGGTAGGGTCAGCACAGCATACATTCTCCTTCTTTTGAAATGGTCAGTGGGCCTTTGAAAATGAGCACTTGTAGGATTTCAGCCTAAGCTTTTATTGCCAGAATGAAGCAAAGATGGGGATGTGTGTTTTAGTTCTATTTGCTTTCTCTGGTGCAAGCTGTTTTTCTCCTTTCTTTTAAAAAATAGTATAATTAAACCCAGCTTCAGACTTGGAGCCAAAAACATCTGAATAATCATAATGTTATGTAGGAATAAATTTAATAGCTTATGACACATTTCTAACTCTGAACCACTTGGCAGCAAGGGCCTGATCCAGGTCAATTGATGCTATTTAACCTTTAATGAGCTTTGAGCAAACTTCAGAGAAAACTACTTTCAAGAAGAGCTGCAGAATTATCTATTTTTGTTCCTTCAGTTACTGTATGGCACTTCTAAATCTCATTTGTCCTTAAAACTCTTGTGTGGTTTGTTGTTGTGGGTAAAGTTGTCTAGAGAGCCAAAAAGACACAGCCAGGGCTGGATACTTGGTACAGATGTTTGTTTCTAATGGAAAGGTATCCCACATATCACGGGGGTGGAGCAGTTGCTGGAGTTCCTGAAGGAATACGGATCTAGATCCATTTCAATCTGAGTAAAGGTGCAATTTTGGGACTGATTCAGCCTTGTGCCCCCTGATGGATGAGCCATATTGGGGGCAGGGCAGGGGAAGTGTGATTCCCCTCCTGCTTCTCGATCTCTTGGTGGATTTTGATACCATTGACCATGTATTCTCATGGACCAGCTCTGTGGGATGTGTATTGGGAACACTGTTCTAAGATGGTTCCACTCCTACCTACAGGTCCAGATATTAGCGTTCAGAGACAGTGCTTCGACTCCATGGTCTTTGCGTTAACAGTGTACCGCAGGGTGCAATCTTATCCCCAATGCTGTTTAACATATATGAAGCACTGGGTGCGGTCATTTGGACCATGGGGGCAAAGTGTTAGCACCAATAACTCCCAGTACTGGGAGCCAATGTAGGTCTTTCAGGACCGGTGTTATGTGGTCTCAGAGGCCACTCCCAGCCACCAGTCTAGCTGCCGCATTCCGGATTAGTTGTAGTTTCCGGGTCACCTTCAAAGGTGGCCCCACGTAGAGCGCATTGCTGTAGTCCAAGCGGGAGATAACCAGAGCATGCACCACTCTTGCGAGACAGTCCGCGGGCAGGTAGGGTCTCAGCCTGTGTACCAGATGGAGCTGGTAGACAGCTGCCCTGGACACAGAATTGACCTGCGCCTCCATGGACAGCTGTGAGTCCAAAATTACTCCCAGGCTACGCACCTGGTCCTTCAGGGGCACAGTTACCCCATTCAGGGCCAGGGAGTCCTCCATACCCGCCCTCCCCCTGTCCCCCCAAAACAGTACTTCTGTCTTGTCAGGATTCAACCTCAATCTGTTAGCCACCATCCATCCTCCAACCGTCTCCAGACACTCACACAGGACCTTCACCGCCTTCACTGGTTCTGATTGAAAAGGGAGATAGAGCTGGGTATCATCTGCATACTGATGAACACCCAGCCCAAACCCACTGATGATCTCTCCCAGCAGCTACATGTAGATATTAAAAAGCATGGGGGAGAGGATGGAACCCTGAGGCACCCCACAAGTGAGAACCCAGGCGTCTGAACACTCATCCCCCAACACCACTTTCTGGACACAGCCCAGGAGGAAGGAGTGGAGCCACTGTATAACAGTGCCCCCAGCTCCCAGCCACTAAGGACCTGATTACTGCAATACACTGTGTGTAGTGCTATTCATTCCTGAGGCTCAGCTGTGGCTAGACTGTTGATGGGGACAAAATATTGCCAGCACATAACTCTGGTGTTCAGAAGCTTATACTGGCTGCTCATACGCTACTGTGCCAGGTTAAATTTGTATTAATTTACAAGGCCCTTAACAACTTGCGTCCAGGATACTTCAGGGACCCCCTGATCCCTTATATCCCTGCTCAATCACAGAGATCTTGGGAGTAGTCTCTGTAAGTAGTCCCTCCTGGCTCAGATGTGCTGTTCACATCCACAAAGAACTATGAGTTCAGTATACTGGGTCCAATTTTGTGGAATTCCCTTCCAGTTGAGATCCGACGAGCCCCTCTCCCTGTTTGAGTGCTTACTGAATACCCCACTCCCCAAAATAGCAGGCTTTTGAACTGAATTCTGATGTTATAGTTTTAAATCACTTTGACTCATGTTTAGTCTTATTGTATTGTCTCCTATACCTCACATTACGTTTGCTTGATGTTACGTTTTTTCAGGTTGCGTCCCGATGCGACCCGGAAGTACCGGAAAGGGTTACTTCTGGGTTTCGCCGCTCGCACATGCGCAGTAGCGCCAAAACTTCGCCCATGTGCACAAGCGCCAAATCGCGCCGCGCACCTGCGCAGTTATGGCGCTTCAGGTTGCGGGCTTCTCACGTTGCGAACGGGCCTCCGGAATGGATCCTGTTCGCAACCAGAGGTACCACTGTATAACACACAGAAATTATTATGATTAAGCCGTCTAAAATGGGTTGAAATAAATAACTAATAAAAAAACATTGTGCCGACAAAATGATTCTGAAGCATGTACGAATTGCACCCATAAATTACATGCTTTAATTTATTATGCATTTTCAAGTTTAAAAAAGATATGTTAAGCATTTTAAGACAGTTTCTAGGATTTGGGTATCTTGGCCAAAAATGATTTTTTTCAACTGACTGGTCAAATATTGTCAATAATGGCTATGACTAGTATCCAGAGTAGTGCTAAGTAATTGTCTTGCCAGTGCAAGGATTTACACTTGTGCAATGGGACTTTCCCCCTGTGTGTGCCTTGCACCTTTTCCAAATATGTTCTTGAGGACTGGGAAAATCCCCAGAGCAGACTTAGGGGGTGCATGTGGGGAGGAGAGAGGAAAATCCTCTTGCACAAGGCCAGATCCTTACACTGATGACACAGTTAGTTACTTGGTGCTACATTGGACACAAGCCTAAGTATTTTTAAGGCATTAATTTCATTAGAACAACAAAACAATTAATGTTAATCAGCAACAGGTTGCTACTTAGGCAATTGAAAAAACAACAGCACCAAATTAGCCAAGTGTTGCAGTGAAAGAAAACAATTTTTAGGAAACAACGATGGATTACAATTATCAACAATGTTAAATAAGGTTTCTATAAATGTGAATGATTTACACAGCTGTTCTCTGTGGTTTTTATCCTGGAACACCAGGACAGCCTTTAGTTAGAAGAGCTTTTAAAGGAATTTAAAGCAAATGAAGTATCAGTGGCTTTGAAAAGTTTAAATGCAGTTATAAATATTAATTCACACCTACACAGTGGATGGGTTTAAATGCTCAGCCTTAGTTTAGTAGCTGCAATAAGCAATCAGACTGCACCTCTCTCCTCCTCCTCGCCCCTTAAATCATTGTTTAATTAAAGTAACAGTTGAATCAATCGGGCATGTACTTCTGCACTGTACATTGTATCAAACCACAAGAAAGGAGTTAATTGAACCCCTTCTAAAGAATTTACCGGGTCGATCACAGGAAACATATATTAGATACCTAATAGCGGACTCTAATCCAGAGATCACTAGGAGTGTAGCTAAATTTTGCTACATCGCATCAAGACTAAGACATACAGCGACGACAACCAACAACAGAGATAAAGACTCTAGTTAACCCCTTAGAAATGATACTAAAGTGACAGACTGGTGAGATATCTCACAAATTTTAAGCTTAAAATGTGATGATTTTAAATTTAAATGTGATTTAGTATATAGATATTTTCGATCTGAATTGTTTTATGCCTTTCTGGTCTATGACCGTAATAAAGACTTTCATTCATTCATTCATTCATTCATTCATTCAAAGTAACAGTTAAATATTATGTCGAAAACAGCTATGCGATTTAATGCCACTTTACTAACCAGGTGAAATGTGCAAGTCATGAAGCAGCGGCTTTCCTGCCATCTTCTTTTCCTCCTCTGTGTTCCCCAGTAAGCTCCTGAGGTGTCGGAAGCCTTTAGGATGGAGTGAGGCAGTTGCAGATGGAGAAGGAGCTAGCAATTGCTCTGCCTTACGTGAAAAAAAGGACCATCTATCTATCTATCTATCTATCATCTATCTATCATCTATCTATCATCTATATCTATCTATCTATCTATCTATCTATCTATCTATCTATCTATCTATCATCTATATCATCTATCTATATCTATTTATCTATTTATCTATTTATCTATCTATCTATCTATCTAATCTATCTATCTCTATCTATCTATCTATCTATCTATCTATCTATCTATCATCTATATCTATCTATCTATCTAATCTATCTCTATCTATCTATCTATCTATCTATCATCATCATCATCATCATCTCTATCTATCTATCTATCTATCTATCTATCTATCTATCTATCATCATCTATATCATCTATCTATCTATCTATCTATCATCTATATCTATCTATCATCTATCTATCTATCTATCTATCTATCTATCTATCTATCTATCTATCTATCATCATCATCATCTATAGCTATCTATCTATCTATCTATCTATCTATCTATCTATCTATCTATCATCTATCTATCTATCTATCTGTATCTAATACCCTGCCACACTTACTTATGTGGCTCCACTTTGGGCGGCCCTGGCTAATCTTTCCCCTCTGGAGATCATCCAAAATCAATTCTTACGCCGTCTCTTGAAAGTCCCTACCTGTGTGAGTAACGCGGCTATCCATGTTGAATTGAGAATGCCTTCGCTAGAGACACTCCTGTGGAAACGTGTCTTTAGTTACAGGCTAACACTTTGGTTTAGATTACCTAACTACTATATAGCCCAATGCCTTTGGCGTGATCAGTTTAGCACCCCTTGGGCCAATAAGATTCATGCTAAACTTTTATCTGTTGGAATCTCGCCCATAGAACTCTTGAAGCAAGATCTTACCTTAGCAAGGAAAATTATTAATCAAAGACTGGACGACATAGAGTGGCAGCGTAATCTTATGCTTGGTGGGGGGCTATGTTCCTCGCGTCAGTTGGGAGTTATTTCTCCAACTCATGTGCCATCTTACCTATCATCCCTTTCTATTGCCAGTCATCGTTTTGCCTTTATCAAAGCACGTTTTAATGTTTCCCCTTTGAATTCCCCTTTTCATAGATTTTCTAGGGGCCAAGTCTCGGTTTTATGTTCCTGTGATAATAGATCGAGCGAAACACTTCACCATATAGTATTTATATGTCCTTTATATTGTGTTGTCCGGAAGAACTTGCTGTTACCATTAATCCACAAGTTGCCTGGGCACCCAGCAGATTTTTGCCTGGCCTTTTTATTGCAATATACAGATCAGCATGTAACTTTACAAATGGCGAAATGTTTAACTTCCGTTTTGACATATAAACGTCGTAATGGACTGCTGTTTGGAAGCTGAAAATTCCTTATAGTATCTATTTCTAATTTGTACTCTTTTAAGTTTTACTGGTTCTAATTTTTTTAATCAAATTGTACTGTGTATTTGTTCTAGTTCTGTTGTTCTTATGAGCTTAAAGCTGAAATAAAGTGATTGATTGATCTATCTAATACCCTGCCCAAGGGAGCCCAGGACAGCAAAAAAGTTGGATTACCAAGGTTTAGATTCTAAATTCCCTTTCCACCTCTGTACTGGAATTCCAGTACAGCAAACCTTTTCAGACAGTCCACTGTCCCTCAGACCTTGGGGGGGGGGCAGACTATATTTTGGAAAAGAAATAAAATAAAATGAACGAATTCCTATGCCCCACAAATAACCCAGAGATGCATTTTAAATAAAAGGACACATTCTACTCATGTGAAAACACGCCGATTCCCAGACCGTCCGCGGACCGGATTGAGAAGGCGATTGGGCTGGATCCGGCCCCCGGGCCTTAGTTTGCCTACCCATGATCTAAACCAGGCGTAGGCAACCTTGGCTCTCCAGATGTTCTGGGACTACAATTCCCATCATCCCTGACCACTGGTCCTGTTAGCTAGGGATGATGGGAGTTGTAGTCCCAAAACATCTGGAGAGCCAAGGTTGCCTATGCCTGATCTAAACCTTGGTAAAAAAAAATCCCCCCGTTGTAACCATCTGATGGTTGTAGCCTCAGACCAAAAAGAAAAAAAGTGGCAGCGGTTCTGAAGCCTTGGTGTGTGTTTAGGGAAGCAAAGTCAAAACGAAAAGCGTAGAAGAAGCTAAGATGGTGCGTAGTGGTTGCTAAGCCCAGGAGCTGTGTGAGAGGGAGGCAGGCAAGCGGGAAGCCTGACAAGGGAGGGGGGAATGGTGTGTTTTGATATTTTGCAATGGGTACCGAAAGGGGGCGGGGCTCGGCTGCATCTCTGACAGGTGAATAACCTTTCGACACAATGCCGTGGAACTTATGGAGGAGGCACGTAAGTGCAAAATGGTGTCACAGTCCGGTCCACGGGTGAGGGAAGTCCCGGCAGAGGACGTCAGGACTGGGGGCAAGATGGCGAGGTGGGAGCAGAAATACGAGTCCAGAAACCCTGGGTCCGAGGGTCAGGGAGCAGAGAAGTCACGAAGTCGAAGGTCCGGGGGTCGAGAGGCAAGGAGTCACGAAGGCTAAGGTCCGAGGGTCAAGAGGCAAGGAATCACGAATCAGGAGGTCCCCAAGGAGGATCAAAAATTTTTTATGTATGCCACAACAGCTGCTAGGATTTTGATTGCAAGAAACTGGAAGACACAGGAGCTACCTACGATAGAAGATTGGCAGATGAAAATGATGGACTATATGGAACTCGCCGAACTGACCGGGAAACTACGCGACCAGAGGGAAGAGACGGTGGAACAAGATTGGAATAAATTTAAAGTATATTTAAAAAACTATTGTAAGATTTAAAAGATAGAAAAAAGTTGGAAGAAAAAATAGCTTACAGAATAGAAATTAGGATTAAGTAATATAGATGTAAGATGAGAATATAAGTAATAGAGAAAAAATATTTAAAGATGAGAGGAAATTACTAAAGATGATTGACAATGAAACACAGCAGGGGGGACAGGAGGAAGTCACCCCAAATATGAGTAGACAAGTGGAAAGGGAAATTATGATGTATGTTTGTGTTTATGTATTTTGTATTTGGTATTTTGTTATGTATTTTGTATTTGGATAAGGTTTGTTTTATTTGTTTTTTGTATAAAACCCAATAAATATATTAAAAGAGAGAGAGAGAGAGGCAAGGAATCACAAAGTCTAAGGTCCGGGGGTTGAGAGGCAAGGAAACAAGGGGCCAGACGCAGCAAGGCAGGAAGCCTGTTGCTGTGGGAAAGAGCCGAAGGGAAATGCTGACCTATGGCGCTGTGGGTTAAACTACAGAGCCCAGGGCTTGCTGATCAGAAGGTCGGCGGTTCGAATCCCTGCAACGGGGTGAGCTCCCGTTGCTTGGTCCCAGCTCCTGCCCACCTAGCAGTTCGAAAGCACTTCAAAGTGCAAGTAGATATATAGGAACCGCTCTGGCGGGAAGGTAAACTGCGTTTCCGTGTGCTGCTCTGGTTCGCCAGAAGCGTGCTGGCCACATGACCCGGAAGCTGTACGCCGGCTCTCAGCCAATAAAGCGAGATGAGCGCCGCAACCCCAGAGTCGGACACGACTGGACCTAATGGTCAGGGGTCCCTTTACCTTTATCCCCTCCCAGCTCTTGCCACCAGGTGCAGCGAGTTACCAAGTGGCCTCACCTGTGTGGCCGCGCCTCGCCTCTCCAGAAGGCCCCAGTCCTGTGAAGCCCTGCTGGTCCCAGGGCCGGGCTCCTGCACACACTCCTGACAAATGGTGACAAGGTGATTATGCATGGTCTCCAGGGTTGCAAACCTTTGACTTGGCAAGAAGTGACCTGGTGTTTGTGAGGGTTCTGCAGGTCAGAGGTGGGCCTTGTTGGTTTTGAGCTCATGAGTGTTTCTGATCCTGGTGATCTACCACTTGCGGGGTTTTTGTGTGTGTGTGTGGTGGGCATGGTTAATTACAAAACTTTTAGGAAACAGCAGAAGGGAGCCTGGACTTGCTGAGATGTGTGCCGTTTGGGAAGTGGAAACCACGAGGGGCAAAGGGGAGCATGCAGGGGCTGGGCTGGGGTTTTCTCCCACTGAATTAGAGATGTTATGCCTCTGCAGCTTAGTTACAATCTCTTGGGATGCTGGTGGGTTTTCATGGCATTTGCCGCAGAGCATGTGGATGATGTAATCGGCCAAAAATGTGAAGCAGACTTTATTTCCCCCCTGAAGTGGTCTGTTAAGGAATACTGAATTCCTTGCTTTGGAACGTTCAGGTTTGCCTTATGTATGCAGTAAAATCTATAAGGATTGGTAGATGTGTTGTTTTACATTTATACCAAAAGCAAGTGAGACTTGCAACTCAGTTCTCTCCTGTAACCTCCAAAACGGAATTTCTATTCATTGTCGCAACCAACCAGCGATAAGGGACTCAGTCAGGCAATTCCATTTTATTGTCTAAGTTAGGATATTCCATAGCTCCTGGAGGCCACAGAGAATGCTCAGTGCTCGTCAGGCTGCTTTTTCTAGGATGTTTATATTAATGTTAATAATAATAATAATAATAATAATAATTTTATTATTTATTACCCCCCCCAAAAAAAACCTGGCTGGGTTTCCCCAGCCACTCTGGGCGGCTCCCAACAGAATAGTAAAAACACCATAAAGCATGAAACATTAAAAACTTCCCAAAACAGGGCTGCCTGCAGATGTCTTCTAAAAGTCATATTCTTGTTCCTTTTAAGTATATATATTTTAATTGTCCTTCTTGAAAACCTTGGGGTTTCTCAAGCATGGGGATCCCTTCCTCTTGTTTTGCAGTGGCTCCAGTCCTGTTAACATGGGGTCTCAGTGTAAGAGGACTGACAAACTTGCGAAATGTCGCGATATATCTGTGGGTGTGTATGTGTTTATGGAAGCTCTGTCTGGAAGTGGTTAAGCCTTCCTCCCCAAATGCTAACTTCTATGATCGGAGACCATGCTGATAAGGCAGGGTTGGAGAACCTTTGGCCCTCCAGATGTTGTCGGACTCTAGTTTCCATCCGTTCAAGGCAGGATAGTAGTCAATGGTTAAGGATGATGGGAGTTGTAGTCCAGAAATATCTGAAGAACCAAAGGTAACAGTAAATAGACCATTACTTCTTCTGTAAAAAGTAAAACAATAATCTACTCTGACTAGTTCTTGAACATTTAATGCAATTTAGAGCAGTTAAGAGCAGTAGACTCGTAATCTGGTGAACCGGGTTCGCGTCTCTGCTCCTCCACATGCAGCTGCTGGGTGTCCTTGGGCTAGTCACACGTCTTTGAAGTCTCTCAGCCCCACTCACCTCACAGAGTGTTTGTTGTGGGGGAGGAAGGGAAAGGAGAATGTTAGCCGCTTTGAGACTCCTTCGGGTAGTGATAAAGCGGGATATCAAATCCAAACTCTTCTTCTTCTTCTTCTTCTTCTTCTTCTTCTTCTTCTTCTTCTTCTTCTTCTTCTTCTTCTTCTTCTTCTCAGTGCAACCCCTTTCCACCGGGTTGTCATTTTCTTACTCTCACTTGCTCAACATCCCATCTTATTGGGTGGTTATTTGAGGGAGTGGGTTACTGATGATGTGTACACATCTTTAGATGCTGTGTGTGTGTATTTAGGGTTCTAAATGGTAAATACTTCAAAATGGGATTGCGCGTTCAGTAAGGTATGCTACAAAAACGTCTACTGTTTCGTGAATGCTTACAATATCAGATGGAATTTTATGAATGCTCAAATATGTATGTGTGTGAGACAGAATGTATTTATTAACAGTGTGTTCTCCTAGATGTAGTATTACTCAGAAGTAAGACTCACCGTCTTCAATGCACCCCACACCCTAGTGTGTTTAGGATTGCAGCCTAAATTTGGAAGATTCGCTGTGATGTGAATCTGCGTTCCAGTTACTGATGGCAGCATTCACCAGGGTTAGGTTAATACCGTATTGTTATGCTTTATGCCAGTGGTAGGCAACCTAAGGCCCGTGGGCCGGATGCGGCCCAATCGCCTTCTCAATCCGACCCACGGACGGTCCGGGAATCAGCGTGTTTTTACATGAGTGGAATGTGTGCTTTTATTTAAAATGCATCTCTGGTTTATTTGTGGGGCACAGGAATTCGGTCATTTCCCCCCCAAAAATATAGTCCAGCCCACCACATGGTCTGCGGGACGGTGGACCGACCCATGGCTGAAAAAGGTTGCTGACCCCTGCTTTATGCCTTAGTCTGAAGGATGTCGTGCTGAGTGACAAAGGATGGACTGAAATATCTCAGTGTTTCTTACAAATATTCTCCCCCCATCATGCGAAAATGGAGCTGATCTTTTGCTGCTTAACCTTGTGTACATGGGAGGGATTTCTCCAAAAGGTTTGGGAGGGGGTTTCCACGTATCTTACTGGGGTCTCAGCAGGAAGTGTGGCTTATGGGATACCGTGGAGAGAGCCACATACTGCTTCCTGCCGGCCCCACTTCCCGGAATGCCTTGGGAGCTATGTGATGCTTAATGATATGGTGTCACTCGCAAGGAATTTGAGGAAACACTGCCAGCAGGAAACTTCGGAGAGAGCCTTGCACTGTTGCAAATGGTGTGGGGATTTTTAAGTTGAAAAAGCAAGGGGGAGAGGAATGGAGAACCCTTGGCCACCTTATATGGTTAAGTATGAACTCCAAAACTTTGGATATTTTCTCCGTCTCCTGTACGTTTTTTGGGGGCATGTTGTGTTTCCCACCCACCCAACAACTGGCCAAAAAGTAAAATTTCCCCAAAGGCTGGCAATTCTCTACTTCAGACACAAGGAAAAGACAGTTGGTGTTGGTGTAAAAGAGCCAGTGTGGTGTAGTGGTTAAAAGCGGTAGACTTGTAATCTGGGGAACCGGGTTCGCTTCCCCGCTCCTCCACATGCAGCTGCTGGATGACCTTGGGCTAGTCACACTTCTCTGAAGTCTCTCAGCCCCACTCACCTCACAGAGTGTTTGTTGTGGGGGAGGAAGGGAAAGGAGAATGTGAGCCGCTTTGAGACTCCTTCGGGTAGTGATAAAGCGGGATATCAAATCCAAACTCCTCCTCCTCCTCCTCCTCCTGCTCCTCCTCCTCCTCCTCCTCCTCCTCCACTTCTTCTTCTTCTTCTTCTTCTTCTTCTTCTTCTTCTTCTTCTTCTTCTTCTTCTTCTTCTTCTGTCTCCACCTGCTTTGAGCTCACACCTTTCAAATGCTTCTGTTTAGGCATTGCAAGTGCCTTGAAGGGATGAACAGACGTCTCATTCCGTGTATTTGGAAAAGTTATAGTTCATTTACTTTCCAGTGAACTCAAGGCAGCTAAAAAGTCCCAACACAAAACAATATTTCAAAATATAAAATCATCATCAAGTTAAAACCCCAGAAAAAACACCAGTGAAACCACAGTCATATTGCTGTGTTAGTTCCTTAGATCTTCCACTTCATGTGAAATTTATTTTGTTGATGTCTTGTGCATCGTTATGTTTATTAGCAGAGTCGTTTCCGAACACTCGCAAATGCCACAACAGCATTTGTGAGTTACATTATGAAGTCACAATTATAAAACAAACGAAAAACAGGATAATTACTGTCAAACTGTTGTGGAAACTTTCATCTACACAAAATGTACTGAGATGCTTCAAAGTGTGTGTTATTGTTGTCAGTTTACTGAGATATAGATTTATTTATTCAGATTATTTCCTGTTTGTTTATTACGGAGGGGTGTTGGTTTCAAATTTATTTTTGGGTGGGAGGTATCAACATTCTTAAGTCCTGTCAAATCTGTTGGCAGAGTGTTTTGTGTTGTAGTGTTTGGTCAGTTGCTTAGGGACCGGCCTAAACACCATCTTGGTTGTGTTAACTACAATTTTGTGGTTTTCCAGTTTAGGAAGACGCGGCCTAGTTCAGTAACATGCAAGCATGGCTTAGGGAGAAAAAAATCCTTTCCATATGTCATCAATTCAATGTGCTTTCAAAGTAGTTTTGAAAATTCCAGAGCTAAGTTTGATATTTGTTCTTTTGTGTTGAAACTATATAATAAGTGTGATACTTCTGACTCGTAGTTGTACCATGTTTCATGATATATTGTAATCATGTATGGAAAGAGAGGTCTTTAGTAAATGCACCAGTGACTTCAGCCTAACTTTTCATTTTATACTGTAGGGTCTCAGAAATGTTTATCTGTAATTTAGATTTTTCTCCACAATTTCTTATGATACGGTATATGTGTAATCCATTTCATTACTGCTTTCCAGCTTAAAAAAAAAAAAAATCCCCCGCAAGCAGAAATTAGAACAGCAGAAAAGGATAGGGCTAGAATATTTCTCCCTGGTGTGCTAGCTTTCTACTCCGAGGGAGATTTTTGTGGTATTTCCCACCTGCAATCTGAAATGATAGTCAATCCTACCACCCCTTTCTGTTGCATTAGAGTGGTGCCACAGGAACAATGTTACCGCAACACTGAATATTACCGGTACTCACTCCTGCTGCCCCTTTAATTCAGGGCTTGAGGTGTTTGGAAGAGACGCCAGTGATGTTTTTAAAAGAAAAGGCAGGATTAGGGTTTGATAGAACCTTAAGGAAGACAAACCAGACATGGCAAATGTCATCAGTGGTTCTGGTCTCTCTCGGTGTATTGGTGTTTCCTTTCACCATATTTTGCAAAAATGTTTACTCATGTGGCATGCTTTTTTTCTATTGCCAAATCTGCATCTCAGGACCCCTTCTTATATGGTGCTTGGCACTTGGATATGTGAGCTGTATAGTTTGATATGGTATGTGGTGCAATAATGTTGGACTAGGAGTAAAAGGTAAAGGGACCCCTGACTGTTTGGTCCAGTCGCGGACGACTCTGGGGTTGCTGCGCTCATCTTGCTTTACTGGCCGAGGGAGCTGGCGTTTGTCCACAGACAGCTTCCGAGTCATGTGGCTAGCATGACTAAGCCACTTCTGGCGAACCAGAGCAGCACACGGAAACGCTGTTTACCTTTCTGCTGGAGCGGTACCTATTTATCTACTTGCACTTTGACGTGCTTTCAAACTGCTAGGTTGGCAGGAACAGGGACCGAGCAATGGGAGCTCACCCCGTCGCGGGGATTCGAACTGCCGACCTTCTGATCGGCAAGCCCTAGGCTCTGTGGTTTAACCCACAGCGCCACCCGCGTCCCTGGACTAGGAGTGGAGAGACCTAAATTGAAATCTCTGCTAACTCCTGAAACTTACTGGGTGACCTTGGTCCAACTATTATCCTTTGACTTAACTTAACCTAACCTAGCTCCTAGGGTTGTTGTGAAGCCAAATATGTAGAAGGAGTGAGCCATGCTGCAATATACCATATATACAAATATTGAGTCTGAATAGTGAATTTGAATCCAAGTCTACTCAGAGCAGATTCACTGAAATTACTGAACCTTTGATAATAATGACCAGTGCTTTTTTTTCCTGGGGGGACGCAGGGGTATGCAAAGCCCTAAACATTTTGTGAATCTAAGTTTGGCCTCATTGAGGGGCAGTATTTCAACATGAGTAGGAAAATGAGAGTACCCCAAAACATTTTTTAAAGAAAAAAAAGCACTGGTCATGACGATTAACTTCAGTGAGTCTACTCTGAGTAGGATTAGGGCCTTCTGGCAGTTTCCTCCCTGTGAGAAGTGAGGTTACAGGGAACCAGGCAGAGGGCCTTCTCGGTAGTGGCACCCGCCCTGTGGAATGCCCTCCCATCAGATGTCAAAGAAATAAACAGCCACCTGACTTTTAGAAGACATCTGAAGGCAGTTCTGTTTAGGGAAGTTTTTAATGTTTGATGTTTTATCGTGTTCTTAATATTCTGTTGGGTGGCTGGGGAGACCCAGCCAGACGGGTGGGGTATAAATAATAAATTATTACTATTATTGGCGACATCTCAAAAGCATTCAGTGTTTGAATCCTTTTCCTTATGCAGCCCAAACAAGGGGGGAATTATCAGCGGATTTAGGTGGATTGAACTGGGCAGCCTAAGAAGGACAGGTGGGCTGTTTTCTGAAGCACTGAATCGTATGAACCAAATCTTGTCAGGACACAAATACTAAATACAAGCCATCTCTTTTTAAATACTTAGAATAACAGAAGCAGCTCTTTTCCTTACTATAGTCATTACCCCCCCCCCCATTTCCGTTGTAAATATATCAGAAAAAACCTGGTCAAAACAAGCACTTAGTGGTTCCTTATCTGAATTAATTTCCCTGGGAAACTGTTAACTCACCTGAAGCCAGAAAGCCAGAAATCCAATTATTTAACAGTAAATAGACCAATACTTGTATACTTCCTTTTAACTAGCAGAAATTGTCCAAACCCCAACAATACCATTGTTTTCTTTGTCAGAGTTAATGCAAGTCCTACTGAACCATGTTTTAACTGTATAAGGTTTTTTTTAAAAAAACTGTTTCCCACAAACCTCCATCCAAACAGAGAATTCTTGACCTTATGGGATCTTTGCCAGTTATTTCTTAGAGGGTCATGGTGTAGCCTGAGGTATCTGATGCTGCTTCTAAGCAAAATAAGTGATTGTGAGGAACGGTGTTTTGCTCTTCAGGGATTTGGCTGGGCAAAAGGAAGTAGTGTTTGTTTGTGTGTGTATGTGTGGAACGTGTGTGTGTGTGTGTGTGTGTGTGTGTGTGTGTGTGTAACTTGTAGTACTGTTTGTACATATTTTCTCACAGTTGTGGAAAATATGTACAAATGGGACAGCATTTCACAAAGAGGCCATTTGGCATGTCATCATTCAAAAATAAATAAATAAACCTGTAAATGACCTTGTTTCTCATGTCAGATCCCGTGATTTCAAAGCTGTTGATTCCCTGTAGATTTCCTGTAAAATGCAATTTACTTTTTTTCTCTCTTCCCCTTTTCCCTTTCAGAAATTGGCCCTGTAACAATTACCACGGATCCCAAGAAATTTCAATATGAACTCAGGGAGCTATACGTTCAGGTGAGTGTCTGTCTCCTTGCCACAATTGCTTTGGGTGGAAATTGTGTCCTCCCTCAAAGAGGGCACGTAAATAAGGATGTATTTAAATATTATAAGTGGAAATTCAATATTATTATTATTTTTAATAGCTGGGAAGTGGTTTGCCTCAGAGGACGTGGGGCAGGGTCCAGGGGCTTTGGGAGTGGGGGCTGTTAGGATTTTATTTATCCTCTGCTTCTTCAGCTTGATATTATGTTTAGTGTAAATCACATGAGTGTCTGAGAGTGTGTGGGGACGGAAGTCTATCTTATCTCTTCCGTCTAAGTGTTGTTATTGTATGAGTTTAGTTTCACTTCTGCCGTGTCGCAGTTTGTACTTGTTCTGCCGGAGATCGGAGAACACAGACGTGACTATGAAGTCTATGTATATAGACTGTAATTAAAGTAGTTTAGAGCTACGGGTGTTTCTTTCTTCTTGCTGCGTGATGCTAGAAGAACTGTGTGCTCTTTTCATAAGAAAAGGGTTGCAGATTACTGGCGCTCTGGACTGAAGGGACATGCCAGCTAGAGAGGGCCGCTCCGGAGTCTTGGGGAGTTCGCTATCTCCACAGGGCGTTTTTCCAACAGGGGCAAGGTACCCAAAATGATTGCCGGACGACCTAGCTGAAACAGAAGTACTGTACGCATTAGGCTGCTTGTCTCACTTCTCTCTGCTCCCTTGAGGACATGAGGGCCCTGCGCATGGTCAAAGCAGTGTTGTGGGTACAGAGGAGGTCGGTTTGTGTTGCAGATGCTATAGGTTGTGCATAGAAAACTGCGCAATTCATACAGTTTACCCATCGGCAATCTAAATACACGCAGGCCCCACTTTCCGAACACAATGCACTCCCAGGAAATGGTTTGTTAGGCGAGCATTTGCAATAACGAGCTGGTGATTTTCGTTACTTCCCATGGGAACATTTTTAATCTGTGATTTGTCCAATCTCTCTCCCCTCCCTTACTCCTTGGTTTCTTCCTGAAATGGCTGCAAGCAACCAGCAAAAAAATAGACAAAGGAAAAGCTGGTTTGTCTGATCTCTGCCGCTCCCTGATGTGTCCATCCCCCCCCCCGCATGGTTTCTGCCCGAAAATTGCTGCCATTGACCAGCAAAGCGCAAACAAGTATGAAAGTGGGAAAACTCCAGTTGTTTGGATAGCTGAATCTGCGGTGTGAATAGCAAGACTTGGGTTTTAATCCACTGTATTTGGAGAAGTGAATTTTCACATAGCAAGCATTAGGAAAGTGGGGCGTTGCATGTAATTAAATTATTGCTATTGATATTCCATTTAACCACACTATGATAAATTATAAAATGAAGCTTAAGGTGTTTTCAGTTTGTTGCTGTTTTTGGTTGGGATTCAATCACATACCAGCAAATTCAGGTTGTACAATTACTGTAGATTTTGTGCTCATACATTACACACACACACACACACACACACACACACACAGACTTTTTGCAGGAAGGAAAGTGATGGGGAAATGCACTGGAAAATGTGGGATAGCAATTACTTGAATAACTGAATGTTCAAGAAACAGCTGATGTTGTCTAACTTCCTCACAAACTTTGTGCGAACAAATCACTAGGGATGCTCAATAAACAAGGTGTCTGCAGGCAGCCTTTGAAGAAGAAGAAGAAGAAGAAGAAGAAGAAGAAGAAGAAGAAGAAGAAGAAGAAGAAGAGTTTGGATTTGATATCCCGCTTTATCACTACCCGAAGGAGTATCAAAGCGGCTAACATTCTCCTTTCCCTTCCTCCCCCACAACAAACACTCTGTGAGGTGAGTGGGGCTGAGAGACTTCAGAGAAGTGTGACTAGCCCAAGGTCACCCAGCAGCTGCATGTGGAGGAGCGGAGACGTGAACCCGGTTCACCAGATTACAAGTCTACCGCTCTTAACCACTACACCACACTGGCTTTGAGAAGTCATGCAGATCTTTTGCTTGAAGAGCCATTTGTATAGCTTCCCTCCCTCAGAGGTATGGGAAGTTGAGGTGGAAGAGAACAAAAGAAAAACATAGCTTAAAAGAAAAGCACAACAGCAGAACTTTCATGGCGACGAGACAGATTTCTCCCACAGGAAGGGGGTGGGGGGTTTGAACATGCTTTTCATTAGCTAAAGAGAAGAAGAATTAATGCCATAATTTAATATTGTAAGAATACTGAAGCAGTGGAACAAATTTCCAAGGGCGGTTTTTGAATGGTCTTCAGTCAGTGACTGAATTTGACAGACCTGTTGAATAGGGTCGTTTAGGGATAACACACAATAAGTAAACATGTACTCTGTGTGTTGGGGGGTGGGGGGTGGGGAGGAGAGCTGACGATATCATGGCAGAAATCTAGCATTCTGAAAACCCTGTTTGAGAAAGAGAAGAATATATACAAGCCAGTTTGGAATTCCAGATGAATGCGCACTTAATGGGCACACCTGTCCTACAGATGTAAGTCAGCTTGGAGTTCAGATTAGGGCATTCTCCTCTGCAGCCCCTGTAAAGCTGCCCTAGAGACATTGGGGGCAGGGACTTTCATGGGCTGTGTTGCAAGGGACTTCAGTAGAAATTGGGCTGTGACCTTGTTCAAGCAGATCTCCACTGCCACAAAGTTCCTTCACCTGGTTTCAAACACTTCCCCATCCTACTGCTGCCCCCATAGCAGGGGCGGAGGAAGGGGTTGGGGGGTGGTCCGCCCTGAGTGTCATCATTGGGGGGGGGTGAAATTCTCGGCAGTGGCGCCCGCCCTGTGGAACGCCCTTCCAGCAGAGGTCAAGGAAATAAGCAGCTATCCTATTTTTAAAAGACATCTGAAGGCAGCCCTGTTTAGGGAAGTTTTTAATATTTAACGCTGTATTGTTTTTAACACTTGATTGGGAGCCGCCCAGAGTGGCTGGGGAAACTCAGCCAGATGGGCGGGGTACAAATAATAAATTATTATTATTATTATTATTATTATTATTATTATTACTTTCTAAGTAAGCGTTCTGGGATGCTTTCATGTGGGCTCTGGGATGCTCTTGCGAGATCTCGCAGGACTGTCCAAGTTCCCAAGAGATATCGCGAGAGCATCCCAGAGTCTGGTAAACAAAGGCAGAGAGCTTAAAAGCACTTTCTGCGGTATCTTCTACCATGTGGTGGACTTTCTGGTTAAAGGCTTTCTGGTAAATGGTATATAATGAGCTAAAGAAAATGTTTAAAAATACTTTTGTTAAAAAACCAGAAGCCTTCTTACTGGGTATAGTGGGTGAAGAGATACCAATGGAAGATAAACATAAATGTATGCAACAACTGCGGCAAGAATTCTTTTGGCCCCAAAATGGAAACGAGAAGAAGTACCAACGAAAGAAGAGTGGCAGATGAAGATGATGGACTTTGCAGAACTGGCGAAGCTGACAGGAAAAATCCGAAACCAGCAAGATCAAGCATTCCAAAAGGACAGGAGTAAATTTATATGCTATCTGAAAGATTATTGTAAGCAATTAACATCACTCTGACTGGAAGTCAGAGGTATTACCAATGATAGAAGATTGGCAGATGAAAATGATGGACTACAGTGGGACCTCGACTTACGAAGATAATGCGTTCCGACGCGATCTTCGGTAGTCGAAAACACTTGTAAGTCGAGTCCCCATAGGGATGCATTGAGCGAAAAAAATTCGTAAGTCGAAGAAATCCTATTCAAAAATTCGTAAGTCGAAGAAATCCTATTCAAAGTGGCCGCGACTTCCTTTCGCAAGTCAAAAAATTCGGTTGCGGCGGCCATTTTTTTTCTTCCGGAAGTCATTCGGAAGTCGAAAAACACGTAAGTCGGGTCACTCGTAAGTCGAGGTCCCACTGTATATGGAACTTGCTGAGCTGACCGGAAAACTTCGTGACCAGAGGGAGGAAGCGGTGGAAGAAGATTGGAAGAAATTTAAATTATATCTAAAAAAGTATTGTAAGATTGAAGAGTAGAAGTAAGCTGAAAGATAAGTGAGGCTGTAGAGTTAGAATATAGATTTATGTTTTATAATTGTTTGAATAAATGTTATGGATAATAGAAAAGTAGAGAGGTTAAGGTAATTTAATAAATAAGGTTTTTAATGATGTAAAGAAATTACTAAAGATGTTTTACAAGGTACGCAGGAAGAGAGGACGGGAGGAAGTCAACCCACAATGATAAGAAAGAATGATAGGTTAAAAGGATTCATGTATGTTTTTATGTGTTTTATTGTATGCTATGTTTTTTTTTGACTGTTGTTTGTGTGTTTTATTGTATAAATTTGATAAAACCAATAAAAATTTATTGGGAGGGGAAAAAAAATAACATCACTAGCAGGGTTGTCCAAAGACTTGTATGAGAAATTTTCTATCTTTCTATTTTTATTTAAATTTTGAACTATTTTGTAATGAGTGTAATTAGAATTGGATAACGTTCTAAATGCAATGGTACAAAGGTTAATTTTGAAAGCCGTGAGACGGGAGGGAAGGAAGTTGACAGGCTCTAAAGAGCCAAAGCGGTAAAGTGAATAATGATGATGTGAATGTATAATATTAAATGGAAAATAAATAAAAATTATATATAAATACATAAAAGATAAAAGCACTTTCTGCAGCAGGACTATCTCTCTGCCTAAGCTTTCTGCCTGTCATACAGTTAATTTGCAGGATTTCAACCGCCGGCTCCCAACCGTGCAAGGTTGAAATTGTGCAAGTTAATTGTGCGAAAGGTGCAGTTTTGCTCTACTAAACAGGCGAATGTGAATAAGTTTATAACTGTTAGTCTTAAGTTCTTTTGCCTGTACTTTCTATATACCCTTTTTCTGGGTGACCAGAAATGTTGTTGTTGTTTAGTTGTTTAGTCGTGTCCGACTCTTCGTGACTCCATGAACCAGAGCACGCCAGGCACTCCTGTCTTCCACTGCCTCCCGCAGTTTGGTCAGACTCATGTTGGTCGCTTCGAGAACACTGTCCAACCATCTCATCCTCTGTCGTCCCCTTCTCCTTGTGCCCTCCATCTTTCCCAACATCAGGGTCTTTTCCAGGGAGTCTTCTCTTCTCATGAGGTGGCCAAAGTCTTGGAGCCTCAGCTTCAGGATCTGTCCTTCCAGTGAGCACTCAGGGCTGATTTCCTTCAGAATGGATAGGTTTGATCTTCTTGCAGTCCATGGGACTCTCAAGAGTCCTTCTTTATACCAGAAATAGGATCCAGCAAAAGGAGGCTTCTCAGAAATAAAATATGACATTGTATACAACAGCCAAATCCATGGCAGCACAGTAACTTTTCCAAGGCAATGTTTACGTACAGCAACAGGAGACGGATGGACAACAAGGCTGTACTGATTTGTCCCCAAAGACAAACAAATACTGCCAGTTCATATGAATTACAGGATTTTTCCTACCCTTTTAAAATGTTCTTTCTCCATTCCACCCCCCACCCTCAGTTCATTTTTTTCCTGCTTGGCCTTCCGTTCTAAAGTCAGAAGCTACATTTTTAAAGAGACTTATTAGCAGATCAGTGGTCTCAGAACAAGTATTTTATGTTTAGCTAATAACTAGTTTTTATATATTGTTCACATTTATTTCCTGCTTTTCTAACTCCTCTTCAAGGCAGCTTTAAATAATATTTAAAGGCGGTAAAGCAAAAACAACCAACAGAAAACAAAACACAGTAACATCATAAATTAAAAATGCTTTTGTAATATAACTGGCCAAAGAGTTGAGAAAACAGAATGGTGTTTACCTGGTCCCTAAATCATAATTGGGGAAATATACTTTGGGGTTTTTTTTAAATATATTTTTTTCTTAAATTTTCTGTTTTTACATTTAGAATATTCATTTAAACAACCTTAAAATATCGATGACATCCCTTCTTCTCCCTCCATGGTTCATTTTGTGTAACATAAATCCCTGAATATTTTACATAAACTATACCATTCAGTATTCCATTATGACATCCACCAAGACTTATTCACACTGTTGAATGGCTACTTAAGGAGATACGGTAACTTTTTCATGGTTGACCCCTATATCTACAAATGAGGAGGTTAAATGAATTCAGATTTTTTGTGACTTTAAACTTTAGCACTGTTTTTTTTTTTAAAAAACTTAAATTATTTCCCTGTTTCTCAATTATAAATAGGGTGGCGGTGACTGTCCAGAGATGAGCATTGGCGCAATCAAGATTGCTCTAGAAATTTCTCTCCCTGGTTCATTCATCTATGTTTTTACTGATGCGCGATCCAAAGACTACAAGCTGACCCATGAGGTCTTGCAGCTGATTCAGCAAAAGCAGTCACAGGTAGGAAACAAATTCCAATTCTGATTATTTCAAAACCACCATTTTTAATTAAAAATTTTTTTTTAAGTCTCTTTAAAAAAAATGGAATGTGTTCCTATGGATTACAGTCAAATACCATCTTGGATAAAATATGTAAGTGACAGTTTGATCCTATGCAGAAGTCAGTTTTATTAGATTCAGCGGGACTTTCTTTTAGGTATGGGATGCAGGTGGCGCTGTGGTCTAAACCACTGAGCTTCTTGGGCTTGCCAATCAGAAGGTTGGCGGTTCAAATCCCCGTGACAGGGTGAGCTCCCGTTGCTCTGTCCCAGCTCCTGCCAACCTAGCAGTTCAAAAGCACACCAGTGCAAGTAGATAAATAGGTGCCGCTGCGGCGGGAAGGTAAACAGCGTTTCCGTGTGCTCTGGTTTCCGTCACAGTGTCCTGTTGCACCAGAAGCGGTTTAGTCCTGCTGGCCACATGACCCGGAAAGCTGTCTGTGGTGAAACGCTGGCTCCCTCGGCCTGAAAGTGAGATGAGCGCTGCAACCCCATAGTCACCTTTGACTGGACTTAACCGTCCAGGGGTCCTTTACCTTTTACTTTTAGGTAATTGTGTTTAGGATTGAATTATACAAGCTGGAGGCGATTAGTTTCAACAAATAATAAGTAGTTCCATACAATATTGAGATGGATAGAAGAAACTATCTCATCACAGGTCATACACTGTTTTATTAATGTGTATGATAGTCTAGACAGGTTTTAGCAAAATATCAGGTTTCCCCATCTTAGCTATCATTCCCTCCGTTTCCGATGTTCAAGTGTGAATGCCAATGGTTATGTAGACTACAGGGCATGTTTTCAACTCCTGGTGCCTTGAAATAGACCCTTGTTTGAAATCCTTGAGGGCCATTGTCAGTCGGCATAGACGGTGCTCAACTAAATGAGCCCCTGGTCTGATTCAGATCAATGCAGCTTCCTATGTTCCTATGAGGGTCAACAGGTGCAACAGAGCACAGAGGCTTGCAGAAGGGCAGACAATCTGGTGGCGAAACCCCCCAAACTCTAAAGGGACCGAGAGGGGACATCTGAAAAAAACCTTAGGAAGACTGATCAGAAAACCACTGATAACTGGCAGTGCTGGATTTACATATAAGCTAAACAAGCTATTGCTTAGGGCCCCACTCTCTTGGGGCACCCCAAAAAAGTTAAAGGAAAACAACAACCTGGATGTACATTTCCAAAATAGAAGATAAAAATAAAATAAAATAAAATCTACATACAGCAACAGTGTTTTGTGTTGTGTAGGCGCCTATGATGTAAGTAATGGGTCCTGTCTGCTAGCCTGCTCCCTAAAATATCACTGCTTTCCTCTTTTCTGTATATAGGGTGCCTACATTCTGCATGGACTGGTTAAAAGGTAAAGGGTAAAGGGACCCCTGACTATTAGGTCCAGTCGTGGACGACTCTGGGGTTGCTGCGCTCATCTGGCTTTATTGACCAAGGGAACTGGCATACAGCTTCTGGGTCATGTGGCCAGCATGACTATGCCACTTCTGGCGAACCAGAGCAGTGCACGGAAACGCCGTTTACCTTCCCGCCGGAGCGGTACCTATATATCTACTTGCACTTTGACGTGCTTTCAAACTGCTAGGTTGGCAGGAGCAGGGACCGAGCAACGGGAGCTCACCCCGTCGCAGGGATTCGAACCGCCGACCTTCCGATTGGCAAGCCCTAGGCTCTGTGGTTTAACCCACAGCACCACCCGTGTCCCAGACTGGTTAGATACCTATTAAGTCCATAAATTACCATATAGCATATATTCAACAGAAAAAACAGTGACAATTTGTTGTTGACAAAGGACAGCTGGGCCCCATTACCTTCAGTAGCTTAGGGCCTCATCAAACTTAAATCCAGCCCTGATAACCGGGTTGGGTAGGGAATGTAATGGAGTATCCTACAGGAGGTACAGCTGACTTCAACACTAAACAGGAACACTCCACAAGGTAAGATTTTAGTGCAGGTCCCAGTTGCACCAAAGGGCTAATGTTCTTGCCTGGTCCACTTCACCATGTGCCCACCAGCTCTTCCGGTTATTGAGCAGGGACAAAACTACCACTGCAAGATCTGCAGAACTGAAGTCTGCAGCTGGGTAGGAGAGAAAAAAGCAAAGAAGTAACAGCTTCCAAGTTTTTACCTCTCTATTTAACTGGAATCTGGCATGTTCAGCAGCTATTTTTGTTTTTTTCAAAAAAGTTATGCTACGACTAATAAAAACTTGTAATTACCCGAGGCACTAATGAATGTTATGAAATAATGCGACCTATCATTGCCAATATGGTATTGTTCTTCTGAAAGTTATTACGCTAATTACTTAAGACTGAAAATATTAAATAAAGCGTATCCCTTTAATGACATAATGTATATTTCCTTCACTAATTGATTTCTGATGCTTGGCTTTTTCCATTCTTTTGCGTACGAGGGCTGTTTAAACATCCTTGTTTCTTTCTCTCCCAAAACCATATAGGTTGTGTTTGTTCTAACAGGAGACTGTGATGATAGAGGACATATTGGTTACAAGGTCTATGAAGAAATTGCATCTACAAGTTCTGGCCAGGTTTTTCACTTGGACAAAAAGCAAGTTAATGAGGTAGGAATGAGTGGAGTTTAATTTTCATGGCAGTCCTATATGGGTATTGATGGGATATGAACTTTTATCTAGCGGCCTCAGTTTTGAACTCAACATTTTCTGCTAAATGTTTCATCGATGAAGCTGACCCGAAAGATGAAAAATGCGGGAGAAGAAACTTAATATTTCTATTCATGTATTCATTACATTTTGTATCCTGTCCTTCCTTCAGTGAGCTCGGGATAACATAGATGGAGCTATTCCATTTTATCTTTACAACAACACTATGAGGTAAGTTAGATGCAGAGATTTGCTCAAGGCCGTCCAATCAATTTCATTAGCGAGCAGAGATTTGAACTCAGGTCTTCTTGGTTCAACTCCCAACACTCTATATTTACTGGCTCACTCCAGAAATCTGGATAGATTTTTAGATACTGCTTCCTTCCAGCCACGGGCAAGCATGGCATCTGAACTAGCGTCCCGTGTCACGAATGGTTGTTTAAGAAGTTTCCTTTTATTTAATTTCTGTTCAAAGAGGGTTTGTTAGCTCTGCAAAGCCCAATGGAACAGACATACTGTTGTTCAAAAATACTGATCTTGCACAATGCCCAACTATAAAGCATTGCTTGAGACCGAAGTAAATGCAGCAAAAGGGCTGCATGAATAACTCTCCAGTGACTTTCATCGAAACCTTGCAAATAGCAGCTCTGGTGGTGTGGGTAACTGGAGCTGTAGCATGGACAGAGAAGGAGTTTAAAACCTCTCAGTCGTACCTTGAATCTCAAATGCCTTGGCTCCTGAACAAATCGGCTCCCGAACAATCGAAACCCAGAAGTGAGTGTTCCGGTTTTCAAACGATTTTCAGAAGCTGAACGTCCGGCGCAGCTTCCGATTGGCTGCAGGATGCTCCTGCAACCAATCGGAAGCCGCGCCTTGGTTTTCGAACGGTCCCAGGAGTCAAACGGACTCCCAGAATGCATTCTGTTCGAGAACCAAGGTACGGCTGTACTTTGATTCTTAGTTTCATTATACACTGAAAATACTATTTATTTATTTATTGAATTTATATACTGCCCTATACCCGGAGGTCCCAGGGCGGTTCACAGAAAAGATAACGTAAAAACCACAATATATATAATCAAACAACAACCCAATAACACCCCCCCAAAAGAGCCACATAGGACAGGGCATAGGACAGGGGTCAGCAAGGTTTACCTCGCCTAGGCCAGTTCACTCCAGCGGAGATCCCTCTGTGGGCCGGATCGCGCGTATGACCATGGTTTCCGGTGTCTACATCTGCGCAGAAATGATTTCCGCCGTATGCACAGACACGATTTTTGGTGTCTGAACATGCGCAGACGCGATTTCCGGCACCACGGAAGCAAGTCCCTGTGCCGCGCTGCGCCACTTTAGCACAGCGTGTGGGGACTCACCGAGTGGGCGGCTCGGTTCGGGGGCGGCTCGGGGGCCGGTTAAACGACCCCCGTGGGCCGCTTGCGGCCCACGGGCCTTAGGTTGCCTACCCCTGGCATAGGATGTAAATCAGGTTAACCAAAGGCCTGGTTAAAAAGGAACGTTTTTGCTTGGCGCCTAAAGGTGTATAATGAAGGCGCCAGGTGAACTCCCCTGGGGAGAACATTCCACAGACGGGGAGCCACTGCAAAGAAGGCCCTGTTCTCGTGTTGCCACCCTGCGGGCCCCTCGAGGAGGAGGCACACGAAGGAGGGCCTCAGAAGATGATCTCAGGGTCCGGGTAGGTTCATAAGGTTAAGAGGCGGTCCCTGATGGTTGCTCAGTTCAGAAAAGTCTACATGCAGAGATGCATTGGTCATCCTCCAATGTGGAAGGGGTGTTTCTGGTGCACATTTAGCTAACCAGCTTCTCGCGGTACTCTAGCAGTTCTTTCCTGGCACAGCAACATGCCTGAAACACCATTTGAGGATTTCTGAATTAGCTCTGCTGATTTGCTTACTCTGAGTAATTGCATTCACAATCGGGCACCATTCCACCACTTGGGCGGAAGACACGGTTTCATTTTTGGTTTCCTGTATTAAAGCCATTCCTAAGAAAAGCATGACAAAGGTGTTATGAAGGGACTGTAAACTTGGAACACTTTGGGGGGACTTCAGGTTCCACGTTGTTGCTGCGGACAATAGCTATTTCGTAAGCTCTCATGACTGAATTTGCTGAATCAAAAAAGTCACATGTTGTTAATTTTGGTAATCTAAATCATCTGCCCTACTCGTAAACATTCTCTTGGACTTCCCAATATACACAGTATTCCATCAGCTGCCTTGCGGTATGACTCAGAAAAAAATATGAATATTGTGGTTTTTTTAAATGGAATTTTGGTTTATGCAGTCAGAGTTTGACTGCTTTATTGTCCCACGAATGTAAACTTTTCGGACATCTTGATCATGAGCTTTTGGACTGCTATTTGTTTTTCTAGTTGTAGATCTGGATATGTTGTACTTGGAAGCATCGTGTCTGTTATAGCATGTTTTTGTTAAATAAATTGAAACCGGGAATTTACATGACTTGGCCTTCAAGAGGAAGCGTATCTGTATGTGGTAGGTAGGGACTTATAGAGCTTTCTTATTCTGCAGAACATTGACTTTAATATACTCCTAAAAATAGATTCTAATAAATGTTTTTCTCACACAGTGAAGCGATTACCTCCCTCTCATTAATCAAGTCACAATTGTATTAAAACACACTGGGTACTTTGAGGGGTTCGGCAAATCATGGATCTGGAGGTCAAGTGCCAGCTAACCACAAAAACCTAATTGTAACCTTATGATGCCCCAGCGTAAAATGGTCAACACAACACATCTTTATATGACTTTACCACAGCAAGAGGGAAAACTGTGTCAATGACCAGATGCAGGGGCGGAGCAACGGGGGGCGGTTCGCCCCGGGCAGCACCCTGGAGGGGGTGACACTCTGGGCAGGGCCCCGCCCCCGCGATCGGCTGGCTTGCTTGGCCCAGGCGGAGGCGAGGGGCGGGCCAGCAAGGAGGGGTGACAGGCTGGCGTGACACCCCTCCTCGCTTTCCCGCCCCTTGCCTCCGCGGCTCTGCCCGGGCCAGTGCATTATTATTATTATTATTATTATTATTATTATTATTATTTGACAAACTTGGCTAGAGCCATTAACCAGGAGTTGTCAGTGAGGAGAGACAGTGCTGTGTACTTGACCTTCTGGCAGTGGAGTCTGGATTATCCAAGCAGCTTTAAACTTGGAAGTATTCTTGAATAGGTTTTTATTCAGTCTGATTCTGTTCAGAATTGGAATGCAAAATTAACAATGGTGCATCCTTTGTTATATCATATCCGATGATATGCCATATATAATGTTGACAGCATAGCTACTGTTCAACCTTCAAGTCCTGGCAAAGTATTAGGATTGTATATAATGTTACATGATTACTTAGGTCCACTGGTTTTAATGGTCTCACTCTGAGTAGAACTTAGTTAGATGCAACCCTTAGCTACAACTACAGTGGTACCTTGGTTCTCGAACGGCTTAGTTGTCAAACAAATTGGCTCCCAAACGCCACAAACCTGGAAGTAAGTGTTCTGGTTTGCGAACGTTTTTCTCCCAGAATGGATTAAGTTTGTGAACCAAGGCACCACAGTAATATGTAAGTTAGCTGTGTTTACTGTTAATCATTTTCCAATTCTGGTTGGAAACTAGCAATAGTTGTAAGGTAGTAACATGGATTGCGCAAATATCCACCCCCCCTTTCCAAATCTCTTCAGTTGTTTCCCTTTGCAACATTATTTGATGATCCAACCCAATAAAGTCATGTAGTTAGTGGGATGACATCACGAGGCTGCATTTAACAGAATGACATCATCAGTAAATGCAGTCGCAATCAACCATATTTCTTTATGAGGAGAACGGTGGGTGAGGGAAACATAAAATAAGTAAAAATGACTTTTTGAAAAATGGGGGAAGCATTTTTTGGCCCTGCCATTTGTTGGTCAAACAGGGTTTTGTTTTTTTGTTTTTTAGCTTTTAATGTGATTGAACAGAAGCCATAGTAAGAGGAAAGAAAGAAAGAAAGAAAGAAAGAAAGAAAGAAAGAAAGAAAGAAAGAAAGAAAGAAGAGCACCAGTGGTTCTGTTACGCTGACTTCAATCTTTAGATACACCAAATAAGGGCTCGCCCACACTTCCTCTTCCCCCGCTGCTTCTCCCCATGAAGAACTCCTCTTTAGTGCTCAATTGGAGCAAATGGCAGTTCAGGTTTTCTACAGATTGATGCTTGCTCCGATTTAGCACAAAAGAGTGGGTTTTCCCTGGGAAAGGAGCAGGACAGGAGGAAAACCGTGTGGACCTGTGTTTTCTAGGCACTGGGCAAGCAGAAGTGCGAACCAGCCCTGAGTAGTGCTTATCTGGTGTATTATTGGTTCCCTACAGGTTTTCAAGCACTAGTTTGGTGTGATAAATAACACAGAGACACAGGCTGAAATCCAGAGGAGTGTGTGCTTGAAAATTATGCACCTGGATATCCCCCCAGGGTTTCCTTTTCAGAACGTGCTCCTCCCTAGAACTCTTTAAACCGTTCTGTAAATCTCCCTGAATCCAAAAAGCATCTTAGGAATTAGACAGAAGACCTGCATGAAAGGGGCATGGTAGTTTTTCTCCCCGAGAAAGCTCTTGTGTGTAATTCCCAAACCGTTTTCCGATTTGAAGGAACTAAAGAACAGCTTGGAAGTTTCTGGAGTTGGGAATGTGTAAAAAGTGCCTTTTGAAAGAAACACCTGGCATGGGGTGGGGAACATGCACACACCCCTGGATTCCAGCCATATTTTATGGTGTTGTGTCACGACTGTCCTGCCCCAATTATTGCAAATACATTAACATTGCTGTCATTTTTGTCATCACATTAAGCCTGCCAAGCTCTAGCCTGTAAAGTAATAAAGGCCTAATGATTCTAGTCTACTTCCTTTAGCTTGTCAGAGGGTAAAGATTGTTCCACCAGGGAAAGGAGATTTGAAAATTCCACCTAAACATTTGTTGCTTTTTCTGGCTAAAAGCCACTTTTTTTTTTGTTAAAACAAACAATCCCATCCATACTAACTGAACCCTGGCCCTTGCCCCTGAAATTCTGAACCGTTTTGGATAAGCACCATGCAGATACAGATAGTTTCCAACAATACTAACTCTAAATGAGTAGCACTTGTAAGATAGCACATAGCACGCATGTTTCTGTGGAACTGATGAAATTTCACACCTATGCTGAAGGCTACGCAAATATTTTGTTCATGAACTCGAGAATGCAAGCATGTTATTTGTTAAAACAGAGCGTTTTTTCCTCTATGCCAGTCGTTTTCTTATATATGAACACAGTTCCAGTTATTCCCTTTTGGCCACCATGATCCAGTGCGTAGAATAATGGGTTTTAGAGCTAGTTTCAAATTCCAACATATCCCCCCAAAATTGCTGGGCAAGTTGTTGCCTTATTGTGAAACGCAGAGTTTTTTGCAGGTTCCCCTAAAGGTGTCCTCTTAATTCACTGGGCGGCTCCCAACAAAATATTAAAACATAATAAAACATCAAACATTAAAAACTTCCTTAAACAGGGTTGCCTTCAGATGTCTTCTGAAAGTCAGAGAGTTGTTTATTTCCTTGACATTGGATGGGAGGGCGTTCCACAGGGCGGGCACCACTCCCGAGAAGGCCCTCTACCTGGTTCCCTGTAACCTCACTTCTCACAGGGAGGGAACTGCCAGAAGGCCCTCGGCACTGGACCTCAGTGTCCGGGCTGAACGATGGGGGTGGAGACGTTCCTTCAGGTATACTGGGCCGAGTACGCTTAGGGCTTTGAAGGTCAGCACCAACACTTTGAATTGTGTTCGGAAACGTGCTGGGAGCCAATGCAGGTCTTTCAAGACCGGTGTTATGTGATCTCAGCAGCCACTCCCAGTCACCAGTCTAGCTGCCGCATTCTGGATTAATTGTAGTTTCTGGGTCACCTTCAAAGGCAGCCCCACATAGAGCGCATTGCAGTAGTCCAAGTGGGAGATCCATAGCTGTCAACCTTTCCCTTTTAGTGCGAGGAATTCTATTCGGCATAAGGGAATTTCCCTTAAAAAAAGGGAAAAGTTGACAGCTATGGAGATAACCAGAGAGACTTTAGCACTTTATGACATTGGACTTGTTGCACATCGGACGTTGCACTTTTGAATCTTTTTGCACCTTTTGAGACATGTGTACGTTGTATGGAGTAGATTCCTCCGGTTGCATATGCATATATATCAGGGTGGATTTGATTTAAATCACGATTTAAATCACTAGTCAGTAAGGCTTGATTTAAATCACTAGTCAGTAAGACTTGATTTAAATTTTTTTTTTACAGAAAGACTCATTCTTGCTGGTATAATCTTAATATTTACAACCATATGAAGGTTTCATTTTTGGAATAATAAATTTTCAGAGTAGTTTTTACAGTTATATCAAAAATTACTGATTTAGTTATACTACTAGAAATACATAGACAGATAATTATGAAATTATGGTGAGGTTTAATAAGTTAACTATTTATATTTGGACAACTTTTCTTCTGTACTTTATTGGAAGGAGAAAAATAATCATTTCCTTAATAACCATTTAAACCATTTATTTAACTAAAACAATAACATGATAGCATATGTATCCATGTTTGTTAACTGATGTGGTTAAACATTTTTTAAAAAAAACTTAGACTGAGTTTTAGCACACTTGATAAACTTAAAACAAATCCTTATTTCCTGATGAATAGCCTTTGGACTACAATGTAACTTAAATAGAAGACTATATTTAGAAAGATTTTTCCTCCAAAAGCATTTTATTTTAAAAATCCAATTTAAATAAAAAAAATCTGATTTAAATAAAAAAAATCCGATTTAAATAAAAAAAAATCCGATTTTTTTTAATTTTTTTTAAAAAATCATTGATTTTTATCCACCCTGATATATATATGGTTGAATATTCTTCACAGTTTGCGTCATTTTGATATATTATTCTACCGTACCATGTTGTCTGTTTTGTATTTATGGAGATAACCAGAGCATGTACCACTCCGGGAAGACAGTCTGCGGGCAGGTAGGGTCTCAGCCTGCGTACCAGATGGAGCTGGTAGACAGCTGCCCTTCAGGTAATCTTTGGGAGGAACATCTGAAAATTAAACAATAGATCAGAACCCCATGTGAGAATTTAATGGGTGTTTAATTTGGGAGGCTGGCCATTGTAAATTTCCCAGCTGACTGTATTGCAGGGCAGGAGAGCCCACCAAGACTAAAGTTTAAAACCTCCAATCATGGGCAGCCAATGGGGCGGAGGCTGGTCGGTGAACCTGAACAAGGAAGTTAATATTCTCAGCCGCCAACTGAGGATAAAAGCCGCCTGCACCTAGCAATTGCAGCAGAGTTGGCCGAAGAGCAGATTGAGAGAGCAGATTGTCAACATTAAATAGAAGATTATGATGAGTATGTATTTGTAACACACATTGCCACAGGCACAAACTTGCATGAGCCTTTGGAAAATGTAAATGACATTTTCCTGCCAGATTTATTCTCTTGCCTCTGCATTGTTTGTCTCTAGGCAGGACTGCAAACTTGCTAATTTGCCCTTTGCCTTTATAAACTGGTGTCCTGAGTAGACTACATGCTAACACAGCTGGCTTTGACTTGATAATAAAATGTGTCAAGCCAAGTTGGAGTGTTTATTTTGAAATTAAAATTCTCAAATGTGTTCTGAATTTTTGCTGTTTTTTTTTTTAAAAAGAGAACCTCCCAGCGCACAATATAAAGTGGTTTTTAGTTGATTCATATGCATTTTTATCATGTTTACAGCTGGTTAACGCCTTTTGATATCAACATTACGCAAGCTACTAACCTTTGGCTTGAACTGATGCTGTCATTGGATCTTCCCCATGATCTAGCACAGTGTTTTTCAACCTTTTTTGGGCAAAGGCACACTTGTTTCATGAAAAAAATCACGAGGCACACCACCATTAGAAAATGTTAAAAAATTTAACTCTGTGCCTATATTGACTATATATAAAGTAATTCTCTTGAATAGGAATCAAATAAACACAAAGAAAGTATTTTATAATTACTTTATTATGAAATAGTAAGTAAACAGAAATATGAAAAACACAGTCCGGCGCCCGCCTAGTGGGCGAAAATTTGACATTTTTTAAAAAAAAATCTTTCGAATTTTTCAATTTTTCCCACGGCACACCAGGCAACATCTCGCGGCACACTAGTGTGCCACGGAACAGTGGTTGAAAAACACTGATCTAGCAAGGGAAATCTTGCCTTAAACATTACGATCTTCATCCGAGGCCCTCCTGAGATAAGAAAATGTGCAAATGGAGAGAGAGCCTGTTCAGTTTGGGTGCCCTGCATGTAGAATGTTTTTTTGGCACCAAGCAATTATCCTTCTATTTTCCCAGGCCTTCTAGCAAGTTACCCATCTGGTTTTCAATCTGCTAGAGCAGTGTCGTGTCCCCAATGGTAACTGTAGCTAGCTGTCAAGAACGCACGCCACTCCAAGAAGTCAGCGGAAAAAGTCTTGAAGTTTATTGTACAGCACACAGAGATACGTGGAAAGTCCGTGAGGATTCTGAGGAGGCCATCTCAGAATCCCCCTTTAATACACCTTGCTGGGTGACTCCCAATTCCCCCCTCCCTTCTGCCCTAAAGGTCCGGGGGTAATCCACTTCCCCACCCGGGATGGCTTGGACAAAAGAGTTAACTGCTCTGGTCTACCTGCACTATTCATGGGTGCTTTTTACATTGTTATTGCGATGCTGCCGGTTCCGCCGCTGATGGCTCGTTAGCGGTCGTTATCGCCCATGCTGGGGTTGTTTACCCCGTGGGGCATGCCTGGGCGAGGTCGGGCCTTGCTGCGCTCGGTTTAACCCCTGCGTGCCTGGCTCCGCTGTTGCCCCCTTTCCTGGCCCGCTGCATGGTTCCCCTTCCTGGCGCCCGCATGGCGCGACCCCACTGTCTAGTCGGGTCGCGACAAGCAGGCACGTCCAACAGGTAGATCGTGATCTACTGGTAGATCACTGGACGTCTGTGGTAGATCACTGGTAGATCACTGGCTCCCCCCAAAGAAGCTCAACAACTTTGGCTCCCCTAAAAATGCTCAACACCCCCCCAAAACAGGGCTTTTCTCCCGCCTCAGAAAAGCTCAACAACTCTGACCTGAACCCCTAAAAATGGGCCTTCCTCCGTCCTCAAAAAATCTCAACAACTTTGACCTGAATCCCTAAAAAATGGGGTTCTCCTCCTCCCTAAAAAAAGCTTAACAACTTTGACCTGAACCCCCCAAAAGGGGGTAGATCACTGCCAGTTTTTAACTCTGTGAGTAGATCACAGTCTCTTTGGAGTTGGCCACCCCTGTGCTAGAGGATTTTCTAATTGGTTGCCGCTTGTTTTTATTTGTTTTTCTTTGTTATAAATACAACTTTACTTTCTGTTGTATTTGTGAGCACTGCCCTGGGGATTTTTGACTTGAAGAGCTGCGTGGAAATGTTTCAGATAAATAAATATAGCATGCCACTTGGTTTCTGAACATACTTATCTATAAAATGAGCTAGTACAAAGCAATGGTCTGTGGTGGATCTACCTTGTCTGAATCCTGTTGGCTCTTCATCAGTAATAGCTTCCTTGGTTATCCAGTCAACTAGCTTATTTTAGAGATGCTTTGCTGATTACAGATGGCAAACTGGTTGATAACTAACGAGGATTGGATGTAAGGCTCTCTCTCTCTCTCTCTCTCTCTCTCTCTCTCTCTCTCTCTCTCAAATATATTTTTATTGAAAAAACTTTTACCGGTAGATTCCACACAAATTGTCAAACAATACAATCCCATACATTTCCCTCTTTTTCTCCCTCCCTCCCCCCTTAGGACGTCCCCCAGCTTCCATCGCTGTTTTATTAACTCAGTATTCTTTCTGCATATTGTCCATTTAGAACTTTGTTTTCATATTGTTCCAAATCTTTTTTATTCATAAAGTTTGTGTATGTTTAGTCAAATCCTGCCAATGAATCTAAGTCTGTTTGTTGTTTTGTCAAATAATTTGTAAATAGTTCCCAATCTTCTTTAAAGTCCCGGTTGTCCTTTTCAATCAATTTATTTGTTAATTTTGCTAATTCCGCATAACTCACCAGTTTTTCTTGCCATTGTTCCATTGTTGGTACTTCTTCCTTCTTCCATCCTTGTGCTAACAAAACTCTTGCCACAGTTGTAGCATACATAAAGAAGTTCTTTAACTTCTTTGGAATATCTTGTCCTAAAATCCCTAATAGGAATGCTTCTGGTCTTTTAATAAAAGTCATTTTGAACATTTTTTTTCAATTCATTATAAATCATTTCCCAATATTTTTTCAATTCTCTGCATTCCCACCACATATGATAAAAAGTCCCTTCTTTTTCTTTACACTTCCAACATATACTTGTCCCAGTTTTTTACATTTTTACCATTTTGACTGTAAGGCTCTTTTTGAATATAGGGATGACTACCACTGTGGCCCAAAATTGAGGGAATAACCCGGATGAATCGATAAATGAGAATATTGTTCCCAGCAGGGAGGCCCACCAGTCGATGTTAGATTTCAACAGTTCTGGGGGCAAATAGTGTATGCCTGGTGCTTTTATTACTTTTTAACTGCAAAATAAGGTTTTGGCCTCAGTTCAGGGTACTGGAGGCCAGTCTGGTAAGCTTTCCAAAGATTCTGTTATTTGGTTGACCTCATCGTCATGACCATGATACAGTGAATGATAATATTGCATCCATTCATTGGGTCCGATAGTGCACACTGGAACGTTCTACGCCAAAAGAGGCAGATGTCCTTAGCGTGAGAGGCCTTTCTTAGAATATGCTGTTGTAAGAATTTAAGAGAGTTATCTAGATAAAGGGTTCGATTCCGGGTGGAATCCTGAACCTCGGCAGGACGTTATTTTGAAACCCCTGCCTGCACAGAAAAAAGACAGAGACCAGACCAGAGTTCTAATGGGAAGCAAGGCGGCTAGTAAGCCTGATCTTTATTAATAAATACTGTTGCAACAGGGTTCTCACTCACCACATGCTGGATGGAGGAGCAACCTAGAACAAAGGTGCGCCCGCCCCTATATAGACATTTTGAATTCCCCGCCATGGACCAAGACCACCCCCCAGAAACACCATGCATACACCATAGGAGGGGTGTAGCCCGAGACCACCACCCCCAGATACATCATGGTTACATCATGAAAGGGGAGGTCTGGTGGCAGCAATCTGAGTATCCTGGACCCTGCCCCCTCTTGTCCTCCACCAAGTGAAACAAAAGAGGTATTTACATTTCCCTGTTTCTCAGCCAAGTTAATCACACCCTTTTGTTTTCATCTGGGTTTGTTATCTCTGGAATGGCTACCTGTCTGGCACTCAGGTATCAGGATGCCAGGAATTATCACTCAGGCAGAGGGAGGGCTGCTGAGTAGCTGGAGGGGCAACCCCCCTTTGTTCCTGAGACAAAGAAATACACACATGTGGCCTTGTTTGCTTGGCACACTTATGAACATTATATATATATATATATATATATATATATATATATATATATATATCCTTAATTTCTTATTACAATGCCAAGCTGATGTGGTCTGAAGGAAAGCAGAGCTCAACATTCACCCAAGCACACAAGCATTCAACAAAATCCAACAATTTATATACATTTTTACAAAAAAAAAAAAAAAAAAAAGGAAAGCAGAGCAATACGTTTGGCAGCAGCTTGGCTTCAGGAGTTGCCAGAAGGAGGCATACAAGGCGCCTTCAAATTCAAATGAATGGCAGATAATAGTAATAATGTACACCCTCCCACAGCTGTTTCAGACTTTAAATGTTAATAGGAGCACTTGGAATCGGGTCTGGAAATGGACTGAAAGCCAGCACAGAAGAGAGAGACTGGCATAATATGCTCTTACCTACCAGTCTCCATCAGTAATGCCGCCATTCCCAGTGGAATTTTTGGGTGGACTGTCTTCGACGGTAGCCCATAACACATTCCTGTATTCCAGCCAGGAAGCTTAAAACTTCTCCTCCAGCCGTGTTGAAAACTGTGACGTTTTCCTTAATTGATACCGGTGCTAATTAATTCACCATTTATACTATGGAAAGACTCAGCTTTGTTGGATGAAATTTGCTCCCTCGTGTAAGTAGTATAATAAATCCCTCTTTCCCCCTGTCCTTTTTAACTCTGCAAGTTGAATGTAAATGTAGTCCATTTAGTATGGGGGCAGGGGGGAATGAACAAAATATGTCACAGACTCTTAAACTCAAAACATATGTCAAGTACATTTTAGATTCCATACTTCAGTATCGCATGTTTGTTTTAAGTCTAGAAATAATTTGCCGCAGACCACTTCAATTTTCAGGACTTCTCATTGATTTCTAATTAAAGTTCCCTTCTCCAGCTTGATGTTAACCTCATCATCTGCCTCCTTGCAGCCTGTTTGACTGTCATGGAAAATGCTTTGGTTGTTTGCAAGAGAAGTGGGTGATGCACAGTTAGACCTTTGCAGTCATTATGCTCCCCTGCCCCATACCTTCCAGTAGGACAACACCTTCTTGTGTCTAAACCAGCCTTGCTGCCCTTAAGAATGGCAGCCTTTAATGGCAAGAGGTTGCTCAGTATCACATATCTGTAATTTGATTGGATAATATGAACTGCAGTGAGCCCCAGAAAGCTGGATGTGTATGAGTAAGACTGCAGACAGTAAGAGCTGTTCCGCAGTGGAACAGACTCCCTTGGGAGGTGGTGGACCTTCCTTCCTTGGAGGTTTTTCAGCAGGGGTTGGATGGCCCATCTGTCATGGATGCTTTAGTTGAGATTCTTGCATTGCAGGGGGTTGGACCAGATGACTCTTGGGGTCCCTTCCAACTCTACAATTCTGTGCTTTTTAGAACTCACAGGGTTCTTCTGAGCAAGGTCTGGGGAGAACTGACCTGAAGCAAAAGGTAGTTGGCAATGAGGTTTGGAGATCCATCTCTCATGTGAGTTGTAAGGAATTTAAGGGACCAGTCCTGTGACTGTGCACTCCTGTGTTCCTGAGATAGTGCCTTTTGCCTTCTCCACTGTGGTCCTTGAAAAGAAGCAGCAGGCATGGGTTTGTGGTTGGCCTAGACAAGGCAGCTGGTCCTCTTTCTCCTCAAAGAGGCCTATGGGTTCATTCTCCATTAATTCTATGTCTGGCGGATTCAGGGCTGTAATACCGGTACTTACTGGTACGCCGGCTGAGACCCTACCTGCCCGCAGACCGTCTCACCAGAGTGATGCATGCTCTAGTTATCTCCCGCTTGGACTACAGCAATGCTCTCTACGTGGGGCTGCCTTTGAACGTGACCCGGAATACGGCAGCTAGACTGGTGACTGGGAGCGGCCGCCAAGACCATATAACACCAGTCCTGAAATACCTACATTGGCTCCCAGCACGTTTCCGAGCACAATTCAAAGTGTTGGTGCTGACCTTTAAAGCCCCAAGCGGCCTCGGCCCAGTATACCCGAAGGAGCATCTCCACCTCCATCATTCAGCCCAGACACTGAGGTCCAGCTCCGAGGGCCTTCTGGCGGTTCCCTCACTGCGAGAAGTGAAGCTACAGGGAACCAGGCAGAGAGGGCCTTCTTGGTAGTGGTGCCCACCCTGTAGAACACCCTCCCATCAGATGCCAAGGAAATAAACAACTATCTGACTATTAAAAGACATCTGAAGGCAGCCGTGTATTGGGAAATTTTTAATGTCTAACATTTTACAATTTTTTATGTACTGTAAGACGCCTAGAGTGGCTGGGGAAACCCAGCCAGATGGGTGGGGTATAAATAAATTATTATTATTATTATTATTATTATTATTTATTATTACTGTGGGTAGATGAATCATGCGAGGCCCAGGGTTGGCTCAGACATGCCTGTACAGTAACTTGTACTCTTATGGCAGCATGTTAAAAATAGTTGCAGTAACATACTGACCTTATGGCAGTGGTGTTACAGGTTGTGATTGGTCAGGGCTTGGGAAATGAAAAGCTTTTTGTGAAAGAAAGGTGGAATACAAATGTAATCAGTGCTATTTTTCTAGAAAAAGAGATGCTGGAGCTCAGCACGAACATCTCCCTTGTTCTCGTAGGGTGGAAAAGGCACCCACCTACGATGTGGTGGAGCTGAGCTCTGGCTGAAAAAAAGCCCTGAATGTAATACAGTGGTACCTCAGGTTACAGACTCCACTAACCCAGAAATTGTACCTCGGGTTAAGAACTTTACCTCAGGATGAGAACGGAAATCGCGTGGCGGCAGTGGGAGGCCCTATTAGGTAAAGTGATACCTCAGGTTAAGAACAGTTTCAGGTTAAGAACGGACCTCCAGAACGAATTAAGTTCTCCCCCCCCCCATTTTTTTAATTGATTTTTACAATTTTTAAGCACATAACATAACGGTTAAATTTCCATACTTCCCCCCTCTCACTGTGGGAAGCAACATTCATCCCCCTCTCTCACAAGGGTAGGCATAATCATTGTACATTTAACCTTACTTACAGTGTTTAATATCATTGCTTGGGCCTGGCCCAATTCTGTTCATTTCTCAATTTCATATTTCGATTGACTTCCTCAAGTCCCCCTTTGTTGATTTCATTATCTATCCTCTCTAACAGTTTTCATATCCCTAACTTTAAAATAGCCTAAAAAACATTTTGCTTAAAACAACTCCTTTTTCCAAATCTCAGCATCATGGTACTTCTGATCCTTCCCTATAACCTTATCAATTTCCCTTACTCCAACCTAATTTAAAACTCCTGATTTTGTACTTTTTGCACCCTTCCCTCCCTCTGGTCTCGAGATTTTTAGCTAAATTTCTCCCTACTTAACTCCTAGTTTTTAACATATAATCAGAACGAATTAAGTTCTTAACCAGAGGTACTACTGTACATAAAATCAAGAAAGCATGCTCCTGGACTTGCCCATTTTTGAGTTAAATGGGTGCAGATGAGGAATTTATCATTTTTTATTGTTAGGTATGGGTGCTTTGTGCTAAATTTGATGGACATGGAAACCCTGTTTCTCCATGGCATGGAGGATATTGTGCCCCGGCACTGCTTGAAGTGCTGCTGACCACCAACGTTGCCAGGTAAATCCAACCGACAGAGAAGGCATCCCACCAGAGAAGGCACTTTCCCCAGCGCCTTCTCAAACCCAGAGCCGGTTCTGTTTTATTCATTTCACCACCATCTTCACCCGCAGCAGCAAGCTAATAACATCAACTTCGTTTAAACCAATGTGAGGGAGGGCTTCTCTTCTCTCTGCTTTCTATTACATGTGCTAAGTAAGACCTGTCCAAAAAAACAAAGAAACCTAAAGCCGCATGTAACATGCCAAAGTTTATGAACTTGAATTCCAGTCTATTTTTAAAGGTTTGGGGCTAGCGTGGTTTTTGTTTTTGACTTCACATCCAGGGAGCTTGGTGAAGCTTTTATCCCTCATTGCGAACCCAGGGGATGTGAGCCCAAACTGAAAAAACAGTTTGTACAAAGCTCTGCGCGCTGGGACCGGCCAACTTTTGGCGCAGACTTTTTAGCAATGAGTGCATTGGCAGCTGCAGGGAAAATATAAAACCATGAACTGGACTGTAAAAATGCTGGTCTGCTGAGCTGCGCCAAGGTTTGGATCCGGTACAGGGAGCACCAAGGCAGGTTTGGGCAAAGCCTGGGAAGTCCCAATGTGAAACTCAGAGGAATCTGATACGTTGGAGGGACAGAACCAGACACTTTGGACCGTGGGTAGGCAAACTAAGGCCCGGGGGCCGGATCTGGCCCAATCGCCTTCTCAATCTGACCCGCGGGCGGTCCGGGAATCAGCATGTTTTTACATGAGTAGAATGTGTCCTTTTATTTAAAATGCATCTCTGGGTTATCTGTGGGGCCTGCCCGGTGTTTTTACCTGAGTAGGATGTGTGCTTTTATTTAAAATGCATCTCTGGGTTATTTGTGGGGCATAGGAATTCCAAAATATAGTCCGGCCTCCCACAAGGTCTGAGGGACAGTGGACTGGCCCCCTGCTGAAAATGTTTGCTGACCCCTGGTTTAGACAAATGTTTTGAGAGCTAACTTTCCAAGGTAGAATCAAGGTAGATCTTGGAATAATCTAGATTGTATTGGCTTTTGAAGCTTTAAGTCTTCTATCCTATGCACACTTACCTGGGAGTAAGCGCCATTGACCATAGTGTAGGACATGCTTCTGAGTATGGCTACATAGGATTGCATTGCACGGGTGGCATAGGGGAGTTTTTAATGTTTGATGTTTTATTGTGTTTTTAATGTTCTGTTGGGATCTGCCCAGAGTGGCTGGGGAAACCCAGCTAGATTGGCGGGGTGTAAATAATAAATTATTATTATTATTATTATTATTATTATTATTATTATTTATTATTATTTATTATTATTTTTATTATTATTATTATTATTATTATTATTATTATTTATTATCTGATGGGAAATGACTGGCCAGTAGCCCAAGGGGTAGGTGATTGAACAGCCTGCCTCTTGGTTAATAAATACGCAGAAAAAAGTTTAGCTTACAACAGCCACAAACTTCCAACCTACCCGGAAACTGCCTTGTGCATATAAATTAATTGTTTTAATTCGAGACTTATTGTGCTTTTAAGGGATTGATGCGATGCAGTGAATGTGTCTCTTGATTGTTTCAAATGTGGCAACTCTGCGACAAAGCCCATCAAAGTGAATTCGGGTTAGCAAGATGCACTTGCCGGGGAAATTTAGTTGTGCAAATGGCAACTTACAATGAATAAATCAGTCTAAGGAACCTTTCTCAGCCCATGAGCCGCATTTGTTCATGGGGAAGCCGCCAAGGGCCAAGGGTGGATGGCAAAAAGGCAAATGTGGGCAGAATACCAATAGTATTTGCTGGATTAATTTCCATTCTGGACAGAGTATGAATAAGTGAACATTTCTGCTCCTACTTCTGTAGGGAGTTCTTCAGCAACCTCGCCTGAGTTTGACAATTCCTGGAACAAATCATGGTGGGTGAAGGAGGTGGTGTAGAGGGGTGAGACCCTGATCCCCTCTGACCTTCCTGCATGGTTTTCTTTGCCAGATTCCCCTCCAAGCTGACTTTTGGGAGACAATTATTTTTGGGGGGTGGGGTGGTGTCTAGTGCTTGCCACTTTCACTGCCTGAAAGAAGACTGGAAGAAATTTAGAATTTACTTTAAAAAATATTGTAATATTGATAATTACCGTGTTTCCCCTAAAATAAGACACCATCTTATATTCCCCCCCTCAAAAAAACACAATATGGCTTATTTTCGGGGGTACGCTGCATAGCCACGCCTATCCAGGCCATCTTAAGGGAGAGGCACCGCGTCACTATGTCTTATTTTCGGGGTATGGCTTATATTTCGCAAATGTGTAGAAATCCTGCTTATTTTAGGGGAAACAGGGTAGGAATCTATTTTGGAAGCAAGAATAGGCTTAGGAGTAGAAATAGATTGTGTGTAGAAGTAAATGAGTATTTAGAAATATTAGAAGTGTTTTAGAGAATAGAACTGAAAATGATTTTTATATGATCTTATAAAATATTGAGGAAATTGGAAACTGCTAAGGAGGAGATAAAGTGAAATCCAGCTGAGGGGGCTTGAGGAAGTCACCTTTGGAATGTGAAGTGAAATATAGATAGAAGATTTATAGATGTTGTATTTTGTATTTTGTGTACTGTATTGTTTATTATCTGTGTTGGAAAAAGAATAGATTTTTTTTGAAATTTATATATATATATATATATATATATATATATATATATATATATATATATGCCTATCAGTGTGTTGAGGGCTGCTTCCTGTTGGAGCTGAAAGAAGCTGAATCATGGCTTCATAGGGACACTGGTCTGCAAAGCAAGGCATGCATCCAGTGGACTATAATAATATGGAAGCTGTTCATAGCATTATCTTCTCTTGCAGGTGTTGAAATGGGTAGAAGAAGCTGTGCAAGCTTCCAAAGTCCATCTCTTATCGACAGACCACCTGACCTCAGCTGTAAATGCTTGGCAAATCCCTTTTGATCCTAGTCTGAAAGAGGTTACAGTTTCCCTGAGTGGCCCTTCTCCAGTTATTGAAGTCCACGATCCTTTAGGTGAGTTATTAATGTCCCACTTTCTCAAAGTAAGAAGAAGAAGAGTTTGGATTTGATATCCCGCTTTATCACTACCCGAAGGAGTCTCAAAGCGGCTAACGTTCTCCTTTCCCTTCCTCCCCCACAACAAACACTCTGTGAGGTGAGTGGGGCTAGGAGACTTCAGAGAAGTGTGACTAGCCCAAGGTCACCCAGCAGCTGCATGTGGAGGAGCGGAGACGCGAACCCGGTTCACCAGATTACGAGTCTACCGCTCTTAACCACTACACCACACTGGCTCCACACTTATATACTGGGTCTGTATTCTACACACTTCAACGAACTGCAATTCCCAGGATTATTCCGGGGAATAAGTGACAAGAAAACAATTCACATTTGTAGAGTACCGTGTTTCTCCAAAAATAAGACACCGTCTTATATTTATTTTTCCTCAAAAAAACACACCATGGCTTATTTTCAGGGGGTGTCTTATTTTTATTAAGTACGGTATGGTTGCTGGTTGCTGCTGGGGGAGAGAGACCCACAGTGATGAGTTACAGGTAGGTAGCCGTGTTGGTCTGCCATAGTCAAAACAAAATAAAAAATAAAAAAATTCCTTCCAGTAGCACCTTAGAGACCAACTAAGTTTTTCCTTGGTATGAGCTTTCGTGTGCATGCACAGAAGTTTTTCCTTGGTATGAGCTGTGAACAGTGTCTGCAGCTGGGGGGTGGAGAGTTGAAAGACAGAAGCTGGGAAATCGCAACTTGGATAACAATAGGAGGCACAAGAAAGTACCATTAGGCAAATGGTTCTTAAGCGAAAGCATTTGAAACAAAAGCAAGCAAACAAACAAAAGACAATACTTCAACACCTCCAGTATTAAATCCCTGGCTGGGGGGCCGCAAATAGACCCTTACCGTAGGATTAGAGGATTTTCTAAATGGTTCTTCAGCGAAAGCATTTGAAACAAAAGCAAGCAAGCAACCTCCAGTACCAGGTATTACGGTAAATAAATCCCTGGCTGGGGCTCTGCGGGTCACGTCGCTCTCTGCTTCTGCTGCTGCTGCTGTGAAATGCGAGGCGCTGCTGCTATCACTACGGCGTATTTTCGGGGTATGTCTTATATTTCATAAACGCTTGAAAACCCTGCTATGGCTTATTTTTTAGGTATGTTTTATTTTATGAGAAACACGGTAGGTAGGTCTTTAAAGTGTTTGGACACAGCCACTGTACAGTCCTGCCCTTTACATTGGGACACTCTAGGTGACAAACTCCTAGCCCAGAGCACAAATGGGTTGGAAGAAGTTGAGAATAGGTCTTGAACAGGTTGCTAGGCAACAGAAAAATCTACCCAGCAACAGGAGCCTTTATAATGGACATGTGATCAACAAGCGTCAGTGTGAAGCAGTGATGGCCAAACTTAACCCTCCAGCTGTTTTGGGACTACAACTCCCATCACCCCTGGCTTACAGGACCAGTGGTCAGGGATGATGGGAATTGTAGTCCCAAAACAGCTGGAGGGCCGAGTTGGGCCATCACTGGTGTAAAGTGTCAGTGTGTAAATGAGCACGAGTCAGCATTAGGTCTCTGGCCGGGTGGCTGGAAGAGGAAAGGATTATGTTATTTTATTTGTATTCGACCAATGTAGATGCTCAATTAAAAAGGAAACTCTGCTGCAAGTCTATTAAAAGAAGAAGAAAAACCAAGAGTAGATGCTGCGCACACATCAAGAAAATGAAGGGTACAACACCTTTCTTTATGAATGTGCTCCTATTTCCCAGGCCAGGGACATAGCTGTCAACTTTCGGATTTGAAAATAAGGGATTTTTCCAAACTTTCGGATTCGAAAATAAGGGATGCCACCAGGGTGCTGCAATAGCACCAAGTAGCCTTGCCACCCTGCGCTCCAGAGGCTGCGCACGAATGGGTGAGTGAAAGAGCGAGCGCGTAGACAGCAGGCAGGCAGGCTGTCTGGTTGGGCGTGAGGGTCTGGCAGCACAAGGCATGCAAGCTCCGCCCCCAGTCGGTCTCAGACTCCTTATTGGCAGCCGAGCAACGCAGCTGAGGAGCCTCCCTGGCCGGCAGGGAGGGAGAGGAGCTGCTTCCTTTGAAATCCGGGAAATTTAAGGGATAACAACAATCCGGGATAGCAGCGGGAAACGGCATTGGAATAAGGGAGCTTCCCGCCAAAAAAGGGAGGGTTGACAGCTATGGCCAGGGATGGCAGGGAGCAAATGAAGAATGCCAGCAGGTTCAGTGGTAGAGATGAGTCTTGCTTAGTAGAAACATGCTAGCCCCTCTTCAGACATTGTACTGAGTACAAAATTTACTAACTCTAGTGTGGATTGAAATGAGGCAGCAATAGCAGAGCCCTCATGGTCAAAGTACATGTTCCATTAACCATGTGGAAAGCAGCCATATCATTGGCACTGTACTCTTGTTCACTTCAAAAACTCTGACTTATGCCAGTACAGGTTTTAAGGGGATGTGCTCCTCTGTGGGTAGGCAATTGTTAATTGCTACACATGCAAAAAGCAAGCATTTTGAGTGAAAGGGCATGCGAGGCGATTGCGGTTGAAAAGTTGGATAGTTGTTTATTTCCTTGACATCTTAAAGCATGTGGAAGTCCATTACAAAGGAGATATAGACAGGGTAAAAAGCAGACGTCCCCAGACTAAGGCCCGCGGGCTGGATACGGCCCAAGCGAGCCAATTTTCCAGCCGGTGACGACTGCCGCCTGCTGCCTGCTCTTACCGGCGCGGGGTGGCGCGGCTGCCCATCTCCGGGATGGCGCGGCACCGGAAATAGCTTGTGCACATGCGCAAGCGGCAATTTCCGGTACACTTCCAGGTCGGCGTGTGCCAGAAATGACGCTTGTGCATGCACACAAGCTATTTCCGGTGCCGCGCCATCCCGGAGATGGGCAGCCGTGCCGGAAATAGCGGGTACGCACGCACATGGATTGGCGCTGGAGGAGCCGGCCCGAAGCGGGGTAAGTCTGAGGACCCCTGGTAAAGAGGTACAGAGGAGTTAGGGAGCAAAGGAGGAAGGCTGCCCCAACACAAGAAAGGCTGAGAAATCAGGAAGATACAAAGGGAAGAAAGAGAGAAAGGTCCAGGCCAGCTATAACCCCAGTTGCAAGCCAGGAGAAGAGAAAGGGGAAGGAAGAACAACGGATTATAGGAAGACTGTATGTTTAATTTAGAAAGAGTTCCTTTGATGATACAGGATAAGTTTGAACAAGTTCCTCCACCCAGAATTTCATGCCTGTTGTATGCAGTTTTCCTGTCTGTCATTTCTTGGGAAAACCCCGATTGTAGGAATTTAGTCTAATGCAAGATGGTTCAATGTGAAACCTATTGTTGTTGTTTAGTCATCTTAGTCGTGTTTGACTCTCCATGACCCCATGAACCAGATCATGCCTTGGAAACTCTCAGTCTCTTCTCAAAACTTCTCCTTTTTTATGTCCATGGAGTTTTCTTGGCAAAATACTAGAGTGGTTTGCCAGTTCCTTATCCAGGTGGATCACATTTAGTCTAAACTCTCGGCTATGACCTGTCCATCTTGGGTGGCCCTGCACAGCATAGCTCATAGCTTCTCGGAGTTATTCAAGCCCCTTCACCACAACAAGGCAGTGATCCATGAAGGGGGTGAAACCTATAGGAGTTGACAAAATCAGCTTTTGTGCGATTCTAGTTTTTGCCAGAATGTTTAAAAAACTGGGGCAATGACAAACCTAGGCAGCATCTTAAAAACCAGAGACATCACCTTGCCAACAAAGGTCCATATAGTTGAAGCTATGGTTTCCCCAGTAGTGATGTATGGAAGTGAGAGCTGGACCATAAAGAAGGCTGATCGCCGAAGAATTGATGCTTTTGAATTCTGGTGCTGGAGGAGACTCTTGAGAGTCCCATGGACTGCAAGAAGATCAAACCTATCCATTCTGAAGGAAATCAGTCCTGAGTGCTCACTGGAAGGACAGATCCTGAAGCTGAGGCTCCAATACTTTGGCCACATCATGGGAAGAGAAGACTCCCTGGAAAAGACCCTGATGTTGGGAAAGATGGAGGGCACAAGGAGAAGGGGACGACAGAGGACGAGGTGGTTGGACAGTGTTCTCGAAGCTACTAACATGAGTTTGGCCAAACTGTGAGAGGCAGTGAAGGATAGTAAGAGTAACAGTAAGAGCTGTTCGACAGTGGAATTTGCTGCCAAGGAGTGTGGTGGAGTGTCCTTCTTTGGAGGTCTTTAAGCAGAGGCTTGACAGCCACCTGTCAGGAATGCTTTGATGGTGTTTCCTGCTTGGCAGGGGGTTGGACTGGATGGCCCTTGTGGTCTCTTCCAACTCTATGATTCTATGAGTCCATAGGCGTGCTCTGGTCCATGGGATCACGAAAAGTCGGACACGACTGAACGACTGAACAACAACAAGGCCAAAATAGCCAGATCGGTTTGGCTTGTGGTGTAGTTGAGGTGAATATCTCTGCACTGATCATTGACAAGAATCTCATGCTATTAAGTCCCATGACGATAGATCATGCTCCAGGTTTTCAAGGTGTGTTGAAGTGGGAGGAGGGCAAGGGGTTAGGTCTGAGCATTGCTGAGGTAACTGTTAAAAATAATATGCTTGTTCATTCTTTGCCTGTCTTATAGGTAAGCCCATAAAGAAAGGATCTGGCTTGAATGAGTTGCTGAATATTGAAAATTCTGCAACGGTAGTGAACATAAAAGAACCAGCGCCCGGAACATGGACAATTAAGGTGATTTTCAAGCATGATGCATTTTTTAATACAAAAGTTGTGTTAACAGGGATCCTGCAGTAACATTTGATCACACACAATCCTTATAATTTTGGATGAAGTCCTCTTTCTTCTATCCCACTAGGGTTTGGGGCCTTATGCTAAAATTGGCTCTTTATAACTGTTATAGAAAAATGTTGTGGGGTTGGTTTTTGGGATTCAGTGTCCCCATAAGTCCTTTATTGGTAAGAGAAAATTGAGTGGAGGCAGGATCCAGTGAAAGCAAGGAAGATCTCACCTGGCCAGTATGGCCATTCCTTTGAGATGATACATACCTTAGTTCTTGAATCCAGGTCATAGGCATACACAAAATATGCCCTTTAAGACAGGATTTGTAGGTGAAAGTATCTACTGGGAAAGGTTTCTCCAAGATATTTCCTTCTGCAGAGGAAATACTTGGGGTCATCAAGAGTCAAGATGGCTTCAGGATTACTCTCCTGTACTATTTCAGACATGTGGTTTATATACTTATGTATGTGTGCTTGAAGGGACGCGGGTGGCGCTGTGGGTTAAACCACAGAGCCTGGGGCTTGCTGATCAGAAGGTCGGTGGTTCGAATCCCTGCGACAGGGTGAGCTCCCGTTGTTCGGTCCCTGCTCCTGCCAACCTAGCAGTTGGAAAGCACGTCAAAGTGCAAGTAGATACATAGGTACCACTCCGGCCGGAAGGTAAACGGCGTTTCCGTGCACTGCTCTGGTTTGCCAGAAGCGGCTTTGTCATGCTGGCCACATGACCTGGAAGCTGTACGCCGGCTCTTGGCCAATAAAACGAGATGAGCGCCGCAACCCCAGAGCCGTCCGCAACTGAACCTAACGGTCAGGGGTCCCTTTACCTTTACCTATGTGTGCTTACTTAGTGCACTTACGAACATTTTGTTTTATATTTGAATTTTATAACAATAAGGGGAGGACATTTAACCCTTCGTTTTGGAAATGCTGTGACCATCTTGATGAGATGCTCTAGCACAGCCATACAACCTCGGCCCACCAGATGTTTTGGGACTATAATTCCCATCACCCCTGACCACTGGTCCTGTTAGCTAGGGATCATGGGACTTGTAGTCCCAAAACATCTGGCGGGCCGAGGTTGCCTATGCCTGCTCTAGCATGTAGGATTGGTTTCTTCTGATTTTTGAACCTTTGCACAGCTAAAGTCAAGATGGCCTGGCTCTAAAGAGTAGTAGCTAGCCCACAGTTGACTGCTTTTTTTTTTTTGCAGAAAGGGGCTAAAAACCCCTACAGTGGTTGGGATCAAAGCTGTCATGACACTCACGTGTCTGGCAAGGGAAACAGGAGATCAAATTTAAGGAAATGAAGCCCTAGGGTGTGAATTTTGATTCTGTGCCTTGTAGCTTCTTTGGAGTTGGGGTGGAAGTGTAAGTGTAGCCTGTCACCACCCCAAGGAAGCGGAAGAAATGTTGTTGAAGTGCATATTAAGCAAAGCCTCGTATAACTTGCAGATATGATGTCCTCTGCTGTGTACCTCCGAACAGCAGGAAGTCCTCTCCAGACGATAATTGTGGCTAGTGCCGAGCGTGACAGAATTACTCCACACGCCTTTTCTTCCTTGTGCTCTTAGGATTGCACAGCTTCCCAGGCCAACTCTTCTAAGCTATAATTACTTAAAGGCTCCTGTTGGTGAGCTAGGCGTCCTAACGTTCCCCTCTTCCCACGTACATCAGTCTTCCTGTAGGAAACGCTCCTTTAAACATCACAGCCAGCTCTGCAATACAATAAATGGTGGATCTGGAGCATCTCAAATGTTTGGGTTTCTCAGAAGGGGAGGGGAGGGAATTGAGCTTCTCTGGAGTAAGTGAAAACACAGCACAGATGGGCAGCCAGGTTGATGAGGATTTGCTGGCCCCGCCCTGCATCTGGAAGACAAGTATGGGCTGCATGTTTGCATATCCTGCCCTCCCACCTGAACTGTGGCCATATGTCAGCACCAGCACTAAGCTCAGTTAGGTCTAACCTGGTTCCTCATATGTAGCAGATTTAGAATCCTAGTTAAGTAGAAGAAGAAGAAGAAGAAGAAGAGTTTGGATTTGATATCCCGCTTTATCACTACCCGAAGGAGTCTCAAAGCGGCTAACATTCTCCTTTCCCTTTCTCCCCCACAACAAACACTCTGTAAGGTGAGTGGGGCTGAGAGACTTCAAAGAAGTGTGACTAGCCCAAGGTCACCCAGCAGCTGCATGTGGAGGAGCGGAGACGCGAACCCGGTTCACCAGATTACGAGTCTACCGCTCTTAACCACTACACCACACTGGCTCTATCACCACACAGTGATAGTTAACGATATTAAAGTGGTGCAGATGTATCTCTAAAGTATAGTTAAGGTCAGATAGTGTGATGGGTTGTAATCGGCTTGCCTCCGCTGAGCATCAAGGCGAAAGTGGGTCCACGCTCTTACCTGGGAGGGTTGTAAGATGGCAGTGGAGGCAGTAGGGACGCAGGTGGCGCTGTGGTCTAAACCACTGAGCCTCTTGGGCTTGCTGATCGGAAGGTCAGCGGTTCAAATCACTGCGACGGGGTGAGCTCCAGTTGCTCTGTCCCAGCTTCTGCCTACCTAGCAGTTTGAAAGCATACCAGCACAAGTAGATAAATAGGTACCGCTGTGGCGGGAAGGTAAACGGCGTTTCCGTGCGCTCTGGTTTCCGTCACAGTGTTCTGGTCTGCCAGAAGCGGTTTAGTCATGCTGGCCACATGACCCGGGAAGCTGTCTGTGGTCAGACGCCAGCTCCCTCGGCCTGAAAGCAAGATGAGGGCCGCAACCCCATAGTCGCCTTTGACTGGACTTAACTGGCCAGGAATCCTTTACCTTTACTTTTTTTAGAGGCAGGAGATAACTGTGCTGGCATCCATCTGTCTCAGGACAACGGAGGCGTGTTTCCTGGAAGGGAGAATTTGCCGTGGAAAGGAGAGGAATCACATGATCCCACAACCCACTATCAGCCAGTTAATCATAGTTAGGAAGACCCTGATTCTACATCGGCTCCAAAAAGAAAGAAGAGGAGAGCAAGATAATTCAGACTTGTAAAGAGGAGAGCAAGATAAATCAGACTTGTAATCTGTATAAAATCAGCATCAAAAGGTGCTGTCAGATTCGCTTAACAGTTGCTCATGAGTAAAGACCAAGTCCATCTTGTCTTTCAACTATTTTATTGTGCAAAGTATGTACAGTGCGGAGCTATCCTAAAACATGACCACCTAGTTGCTAGGAGAATCCGGAAGTGCCCCCCTCCTGTTTCGGCGCCAACACCAGAGTCTCGGCACCCTAAAGTGCCGCCTCCTTTCTCCCTTGACCCTTCTGCGTAAAGCAGGTGCCAGAAACGGTGTCTCCCCCTCAGAGTGGGTCTGCTGAGCGGTGCTGGGTCTCTCTGCATCATCCTGGAGACCCCTTCCCACCTGGCTCCTCCCTGGTGACTCCTCCTCCCCTGGGGAGGAGCTGGCAGACTCACTGGGAGACGTGTCCGTCGACAACAGAGGCTGAGGCTGCCGGTACCCACTCAGTGCCAGACTGGCAGGGGATGCCACGTCCCTGACATCCGGGGACTTGGCAATAGTTATTCAAAAGCTTGGGATGATTTAAGAAAGCATTGGTACCCTCTGCTAGCTGCACTCCAGCTGCTGAACCCAGGAACCCTGGGATGGAGAATAATGAGTCTGTATGGCAGCCTCACTGTAGCTGGAGTCACTGACCCTGTAGCTGGAGTCAGTCAGGGTCACACCCTCCCAGGCCAGGTGGGAAAAGGCCTGCAAGGCAAGGAACGGGTCTTCCAGGACCCACAGCCAAGATGACAAACTTTCCAAAGGTCTGGTTCCTGTGCTTCAGAAAGTCGCACAAGCAGTAAAGCTTGACTTAGTGAAATTCCTAAATTATTGGTATAGGAACAGAAGAATGAGATGTGAGAGCCATGCAGCTAAGATGGAATAACTGACTAAAACCTCTTCGCACGCTAAGTTTGTTGCTCTAAGCTCAGACCGCATGGCTCTCACAAGTCATTACTGACTTCCTATACCAATATTAGGAACTTTTCACCACTGTAACAAAGCCAGGTTTTACTGCCTGTGCTTTCTGACTGATGTATGGAACAGCACATGAACCTGACCTTTGAAGAGTTTGTAAGTAAACCATTTTTAACTTACCAAATACGTGGTCTTTTTACTATGCTAAGGGAAGAAGGAAGTTTTGGAAGGAACTCACAAGGGCATATTTTAAAGATCTATCAAAATACTTGGATGCGTATTTTGTGATTTTAAATCTCTGCTGGGGTTCTTTCACCAAGGAGTACTTGCCCCAGACCTGGATTTTGGCATCAATGAATTCTCCTTTCTATATATTTATTTTTTGCTTGCCACCAACAGGGAAAAGATGCAATTGCATATGAGCTCAAAGGGCAAACGAAGCGAAACAGAAAGGCTTTACTGTCTTCTTGTTGGAAGAAACCTTCAGGCCAGTCAGGTTTAAATGGACCGTTTGTTTAAGGATAGAAAGAAAAGTGGGGGGGGGGGGGGGAGAATTGAATCTGAAATCAACAGGAAGTATTTGCAGTTATTGGCTACAGTCCCACACATAGTAATGTGGCTAAATCTCCCACTGATTTGAGTGAGAGTGATGCAGTTGTAACTGTGTGCAGGATTGCAACCATTGTGAATAAGAGGGTTCTCTGCCGGATGTTGTATTTATTCAGAAGGTGACTGTGATAGCGATTGTTGCTATTCACACACAGCTTCCCAAGCAAATTCCAGCCGATTAAGTGAAAAGTCACGATAATACAAGACAGAATGAACTCAGCTTAATGAGTTACACCCTTTGAAGCCTCCACGAAATATAAAGCCATCTGTAGCTATAGTAACTTATAAACAAAATATAATACTTTCTTAAAACTAAACAGCACACTAAGCCAGACTGCGGTTTCATATACTACAAAAAATGCATGAAATCCAGTGTATATGAGACCTTTTAATTTAATTTTTTGGAAGAATAAAATCCCTATGACTTTAATTGCTTCTTGTACATTAATTGAAAGAGGTTTCTTTCCGTTATAAGGGGATGGGTGGCTGTTGTTTATTCATAAAAATGCTGACCAGCGTTTTTAGGCCTTGTGGATAGAAATCTGAATGGATATACCGTATTTTCCGGCATATAAGACGACTGGACGTATAAGATGACCCCCAACTTTCCCAGTTAAATTATAGAGTTTGGGATATACTCGCCATATAAGAAATACGACCCGGCATATAAGACGACCCCCACTTTTGAGAAGATTTTCCTGGGTTAAAAAGTAGTCTTATACGCAGGAAGATACTGTAGTTTTAAACTCTCTTGTCTGTTGCAATCGAGTTCATGCTAAACCAAAATTAGCATGAGGTAAGGTAACCTTGAGGGACCCAGGTGGCGCTGTGGGTTAAACCACAGAGCCTAGGGCTTGCTGATCAGAAGGTCGGCGGTTCGAATCCCCGCGACGGGGTGAGCTCCCGTTGCTCGGTCCCTGCTCCTGCCCACCTAGCAGTTCGAAAGCACGTCAAAGTGCAAGTAGATAAATAGGAACCGCTCTGGCGGGAAGGTAAACGGCGTTTCCGTGCGCTGCTCTGGTTCGCCAGAAGCGGCTTTGTCATGCTGGCCACATGACCTGGAAGCTGTACGCCGGCTCTCGGCCAGAAATGCGAGATGAGTGCCGCAACCCTAGATTCGGACACGACTGGACCTAATGGTCAGGGGCCCCTTTACCTTTTTAAGGTAACCTAACATTGCTCACATGAGGTCTGAATAGCTGAAACATGTATCGGATGTTTCAACATTGCCTCAATTCGGTCGCCACACAAACCGTGGTTTAAGAAAGCTCAACTGTGGTTTGGTGTGACATCATCAAACCATAGTTAGGGCTGCATTTAATATGAGGTCTCCCACTTTAGGTAGCACAGTTCAGTTTACCATCTCAAAGATTCTGCTAATTTCTATCTCCTACTGCTACCCTGTACTAGGGATGTTTAATTTTGCAATATTGGCCAGGATTCAAGCACTTGGGAATGCCTAGTGAATTTTCAATATTGCCATTCAAACTGCACACCATACTTCCCCTCCTCTGCTTTGTATCACAAACTGCTTTTGAGAGGACTCCCTGTTTCAAAAGTGGCTTATTTTACCTCATGGGTTTTTAGAAAATGAAGGTTAAAAGTCCCCACACACCCCACCCCCACCAGGCATGTGGAAAAACCCTGTGTAGCTCTTTGGGATCCCAGCAATCACACAGAGCACGTTAATTCCCCTGTTAAGTTTGCATTAAAGCTCTGAAATCAACTGATGAAGAAAAAAGGAAATTTACTTAAAACGTTCAATCCCATTATAAATTTCCTATGCAGATGTTATATAAAACTGTAAAAAGGGATCTGTTGTCACATTTGCCCAACTAACACTTAACGGCCAATTATCACTTGATAACAGGAGTCTTTTTGGCACTCTCTTAAAAAAAAGGAAAAAAGAAAAGAAATAATGTTCTTTAATCCATTGGTCTTGACAGCAGCTGGCCTATGCCAGAAAACCCTCTGGGTGGTGATTTTACGGAGGTGAAAGGCTAAGCAATAGAAATAAATACTGGCCTTTCCAATAAAGACAGACTGATTTGTCAGGGTGCCTAGAGGGAGTGAATTGCCCAAGCAGTAGTTTTATGGAAAACAACTGTTTCTTTTAATATTTGCTGAGCATCGTTTTTGCTAGACAAAACAACTTAACATATTAATTTTTTTCTAACTTGATGTGATTTAATAATACAGTGATCAGTGCTTCTTCCACATGTTAGATCGGGATTTGAGGCTTCAAAATTAATCCTAGTATAGCCAGGAGTCCTTCTCTTGCAGTTAGTGGATGGCCTGCTTTACAAGTCATGCTGAGCCAAACCATGACTTAGCATGAGTGTGCAAGTAATCTGGCTCCTCAGTAGGAGATTGTGTGTGCTCTGCACCTCCCTGTTTGTTTTGCTCCTGAGCCATGCTGAGCTCAGCTGTGGCTCCGTTTCAAGTGCTGTATGAACCCAGTCTTGTGGTTCAGCTCTCTCCAGACTAGCCACACATGGTCAACCAAGCTTTGCTAAGCCAAGCCATGGTTTAGTTCAGCGTAATTCAGCAGCAAAACAAGGCGAGAGGAGTGGTTGTGATCTCCCACCAGTGTGGTGTAGTGTGGTGTAGTGGTTAAGAGCGGTAGACTCGTAATCTGGTGAACCGGGTTCGCATCTCCGTTCCTCCACGTGCAGCTGCTGGGTGACCTTGGGCTAGTCACACTTCTCTGAAGTCTCTCAGCCCCACTCACCTCACAGAGTGGTTGTGGTGGGGGAGGAAGGGAAAGGAGAATGTGAGCCGCTTTGAGACTCCTTGGGGTAGTGATAAAGCGGGATATCAAATCCAAATCTTCTTCTTCACCTGGGAGCTTGCAATATATGTGCTAAGCCAGGGGTCAGCAACTTTTTTCAGCCGTGGGCCGGTCCACCGTCCCTCAGACCATCTGGTGGGCTGGACTATATTTTGGAAAAAAATATATGAACGAATTCCTATGCCTCACAAATAACCCAGAGATGCATTTTAAATAAAAGCACACATTCTGCTCATGTAAAAACACGCTGATTCCCGGACCGTCCGTGGGCCTGATTGAGAAGGCGATTGGGCCGCATCCAGCCCATGGGACTTAGGTTGCCTACCCCTGTGCTAAGCTCTTGTTTGCCTCAGCATGATGTGAGGCGGCAAGCCCCAGCTTTGACGTGCTTTCGAACTGCTAGGTTGGCAGAAGCTGGGACAGAGCAACGGGAGCTCACCCCGCCGCGGGGATTTGAACCGCCGACCTTCTGATCGGCAAGCCCTAGGCTCTGTGGTTTAACCCACAGCACCACTATAAAATCTATAGATTTCATAAATCTATAGGCTGGGGCATTGCATTTTGGGCGTTGCAAATAAAAACTGATCTTGGGAGGGTGATAAGTGGTTTTACTGCTGTCACTGAGCAGCAGCAGCAACAGCAGAAAAACTACTTTATGGTCACAGCTCTCTCTCTCTCTCTCTCTCTCTCTCTCTCTCTCTCTCTCTCTGTGTGTGTGTGTGTGTGTGTGTGTGTGTGTGTGTTTGGTACCATCAAGCAGCATCATGTTGAGGACTTGCTGGTCAGACCTGGTAACCAACACACTTTGAATTCCCGATAGTCTTTAGTCTTCATGATTTTCGTGTACAGTGGAACCTCGACTTACGAAGCACTCGACTTACGTATTTTTCGACTTCCGAAAGGGAAAAAGCGGCCGCGCGCCTACGAATTTTCCGACTTCCGAAAGGAAATCCGCTTGGATTTTAGATGCGGTTTACTCGACTTACGAAGTTTTAGATGGGGTTTACTCGACTTACGAAGGTTTACATAGGGTTTTCTTACAAATTTTTCAACTTACGTTTCCAATGCATTCCTATGGGAATGCCGTTTTTCGACTTACGAAATTTTCGACTTACGAGTGTGCTTTCGGAACGCATTAAATTCGTAAGTCGAGGTTCCACTGTATGTTTCCTAACAGTCCTGCACTCGCCTTGTTAACACAGAAATTGGCTCCATTATTTCATGGAGACATTGATTGCATAGTAGGATCAAAGCCCCGACACAAAACAGATTCAACAAATACCAACCCTTGGGGACTGAAAAACTTCACATGCTGATGACAATGAAATGTTTTGCAATCTTTTCTCAGACATCAAGTAGCGGGCGACATTCTGTTCGTATCACCGGTCTCAGTACTATTGACTTCCGGGCTGGGTTTTCTAGAAGTCCAACATTAGATTTCAAAATGACTTCCAGCAGACCAGTGCAAGGTTAGTATGCCACATTTGAATCCTCTTTACTTTTGGGGAGATAATTAAACAATATCCTCCCCCGCTCTCTCCCACTTGTGTAAAGCACTCAGTCCCTAAATGCATAGCTGTCAACTTTTGGATTTGAAAATAAGGGATGCCGCGAGGGTGGTGCAATGGGACCAAGTAGCCTCGCCACCCTGCGCTCCAGAGGCTGCGCGCGAACGGGTGAGCGAAAGAGCGAGCGCATAGACAGCAGGCAGGCTGGCTGGCTGGTTGGGCATGAGGGTCTGGCTGCACAAGGCATGCAAGCTCCGCCCCCAGTCGGTCTCAGACTCCTTATTGGCAGCCAAGCAACACAGCTGAGGAGCCTCCCTGGCCAGCAGGGAGGGAGAGGAGCTGCTTCCTTTTAAATCCGGGAAATTTAAGGGATATCAACAATCCGGGATAGCAGCAGGAAACGGCATTGGAATAAGGGAGTTTCCACCCCCCAAAAGGGAGGGTTGACAGCTATGCCTAAATGATGCTGACTTCTGCTAATATGTGCTTGCTCCTTGTTCTTGACCCCAAAGGTTATTATGCTGTTTCGGATTGTATTTTGTATGTGGCCACAGTATTTGCTCTCTAGCTGCTGCACACTGCCCTGGGATGTAGTGAAGGGCGGCCGATAAATCCCCTTCAAAAAATCAACACAACTGAGTAAATGCGAATGACATTGGAATGTTTGTATTTGCATTTTGTCAATAGGGATACCTACTTACATTCTGCTAAATACTACGGGGATCCATATTCCTGCTAGAGTGGACCGACTAGAATTGCTAAGCATCACTGGAGAACTTCTGAAGACCGTTCCGGTGAAATATTTCCCTGACAGGAAACCTTATGGAATCTGGAATATTTCTGAGTTTATTCCACCGAACGAAGCCTTTTTTCTTAAAATAACTGGCTATGACAAAGACGACTACCTTTTCCAGAGAGTCTCAAGCGTTTCGTTTTCTAACATTATTCCTGGTAATTATATATATTTTAAAAAGTTTTGTTCCTTATTTGAATCATCTTTATTTAGGGGATGATTTGGGGTGGGGAAGGGACGCAGGTGGCACTGTGGGTTAAACCACAGAGCCTAGGGCTTGCCGATCAGAAGGTCGGCGGTTTGAATCCCCACAACGGGGTGAGCTTCCGTTGCTCTGTCCCTGCTCCTGCCAACCTAGCAGTTCGAAAGCACGTCAAAGTGCAAGTAGATAAATAGGTACCGCTCTGGCGGGAAGGTAAACGGCATTTCCGTGTGCTGCTCTGGTTCGCCAGAAGCGGCTTAGTCATGCTGTCCACATGACCTGGAAGCTGTACGCTGTCTCCCTCGGCCAATAAAGCGAGATGAGCGCCGCAACCCCAGAGTCGTCCACGACTGGACCTAACGGTCAGGGGTCCCTTTTACCTTTACCTTTGGGGTGGGGTGAGGTTGCCCAATGCCCACCCACACACCCAGTCCCCATGACACACAAAATTGCTGTTTTAGCCGTCATTTTAGGGTGGGGTGTGCAGTGGAGCCATAGCAGTGCCCTCAACAGGTGAGAACACCTCACATTTGTGGACATAGTTGCAGGGTCACTGGTGATAACCCACAATTCTCCCAGCCTCACCAGCCCCTCTTCCCGCCTCATCCCCACCCTGCTGCGTTCTGCACCAACCCCCACCCCATGATCTGCTGTTATCTATTAGATTTGCAAGAATTGTAGTTTATTTATTTATTTGCTTTTATTCTAGATGCTCCCAGAGTAAGCATGCCCAAGAAAACCCCAGGATATTACCTGCAGCCAGGTCACATTCCTTGCCACGTAGCCAGCCTCATACCATTTACTGTGTATTTTAGCAGAAATGGGATCAAGCTGGGAATGGAACAGTTTTTCAAGTAAGTAGCCATTTCTCAATTTCATTGTGCAACAACAGGGCTTCCTCCAAAGAAAAGTCATTCCTAATAATAATAATAATAATAATAATTGGACTACTGCAATGCGCTCTATGTGGGGCTACCTTTGAAGGTGACCCGGAAACTGCAATTAATCCAGAATGCGGCAGCTAGACTGGTGACTCGAAGTGGCCGCCGGGACCACATAACACCGGTCCTGAGAGATCTACATTGGCTCCCAGTACGTTTCCGAGCACAATTCAAAGTGTTGGTGCTGACCTTTAAAGCCCTAAGCGGCCTCGGTCCTGTATACATGAAGGAGCGTCTCCACCCCCATCATTCTGCCCAGACACTGAGGTCCAGTGCCGAGGGCCTTCTGGCGGTTCCTTCGCTGCGAGAAGCCCAAGTTACAGGGAACCAGGAAGAGGGCCTTCTCAGTAATGGCGCCCGCCCTGTGGAACGCCCTCACATCAGAGGTCAGAGCGATAAACAACTATCTGACATTCAGAAAATACCTCAAGGCAGCCCTATTTAGGGCAGTTTTTAATTTGTGATATTTTAATGTATTTTGGTGCTTGTTGGAGGCCGCTCAGAGTGGCTGGGGGGACCCGGCCAGATGGGCGGGGTATAAATAAAAAAATTATTATTATTATTATTATAAATATTTATATACCGCCCTGTTATAAAGATACAGTATATCACAGTGGTTTTACAACAATATAAAAACATAAAGCCAACCATGAAATCATAAAAGTTAAAAACAAATTAAAAGCAAAATGAAATTAAAAACAAATGTATACACTTGGTGGAGCAGAAGGATTTTCAGCAGGCATTTCAAAGTTGACACAGAAGGACCCTGCAGCTAGACATTTTGAAAACCTGTGGGGTTTCTTTAAGTAACCTGTGGGGTTTCTTTAAGCTAGTGTGTGCTTTAAGTAACAGTGATGGTGGTGATGGTGATTGAAATGTCAATAGGGTGATGATTGAATTTCAGTAGGGACAAACATAAGGTTCTATAACTTAGCCAGTGTGGTGTAGTGGTTAAGAGCGGTAGACTCGTAATCTGGTGACCGGGTTCGCATCCCCGCTCCTCCACATGCAGCTGTTGGGTAACCTTGAGCTAGTCACACTTCTTTGAAGTCTCTCAGCCCCACTCACCTTACAGAGTGTTTGTTGTGGGGGAGGAAGGGAAAGGAGAATGTTAGCCACTTTGAGACTCCTTCGGCTAGTGATAAAGCGGGATATCAAATCCAAACTCTTTTTCTCTCTGCTTAGGTAGGAATAATAACAAGCTGCACAAATATAAGATGGGGGATGCCTTGGTGACCAGTAGTGCATGCGAAAAGGATCTAGGGGTCTTAGTAGACCACAAGCTGAACATGAGTCAACAGTGTGATGTAGCGGGGGGGGGGGGGAGTTAATGCTATTCTAGGCTGCATCAACAGAGATCTAGTGTCCAGATGAAGGAAAGTAATAGTACCACTTGATTCTGCCTTGGTCAGACCACACCTGGAGTACCGTGTCCAGTTCTGGACACCACAATTTAAGAAGGATATTGACAAGCTGCATCATGTGCAGAGGAGGGCAACCAAATAGAAGAACAGCAGGAACGAAAACCTGCTTGTGTAGTAGATTTTCTACTTCGAAAATGTAGAAAGTGTGTGGCCCACATTCTTTTGAGGGTATCATTCTGTTTGGCAAGCTGACCTGCTTGTGCAGCGGGAACATTTGTAATAGTGTGACATAGAATTCCACCCTATATAATTAATCAATTAACAAGCTGGATTCCTGTAATCCTGTCCTGTAAACTGCTGTCAGTTTTATCACATCATCTTTTTCATGAAGTTCCATTAAGTCATTGCAAGCACATATTTCACCAGTTCAGTAATTCGGGTCTCAAAACTTTAATGACCAAATTGCTTGTTTTTTCTCTTAATTTCCCCCATATCTTGTTACATGACTGTGGAACAGAGCAGAATATGTTGATGCTTTCACAAAATAATCTTCAAGCCAAGGGTTACTGACTTAAGAGCTGCATCTTAAGTAATGAGATTTACATTGGCTTTTCTCCTGTTGCATGGAGAGCTTGCAGTTACGTATGTGTTTTAAAAGGATTGATCAAATTCCATAGTATACTAGTCTCCCTTGATTTAGGATGAAGGCAGACATAACATTTTAATAGTGTGGGCACAGTGAGCCCTTTACAAAGTTTATAACATGTATAAAATACTATGGGCAGCGGTTAGATATACTGTAGTAATCATGTAATGTTGTGCTAGATATTAAATTTAGCATGACTGAGTGTAAGGGCTCAGGGTTGTCTCCTCGAGAGTAAAGAGCCAGAAACATCCGTTCTTCTAAAGCTAATACTTTATTTACAGACTATGTACATCGGAGCGTTTAAGATTCATGTCCGCTTGAGTCGGTTCCAGAATCCAGGAGTGGCTTTCGCCGGTTCCTCCCCCAACATAAGAGCTTTGGAATTCCAAAGCGTCGCCTCCTTTCCTTACGCTTCCCCCCCCCCCCACGCAGCTGGAGCGACGGAAGTAGCTGACTGCTTTGTTCCACAACCCACTCAGGTGGAGCTAGGGCTCTGTCAGCATCTCTGGCCCTCATCTCCACCGCACTGCCTGGCAGTTCCTGCTCCTCACCACTGGGGCTTTCCTTACTATCCCCGCTGGACTCAGAAACTGCTTCCCAGGAGAGGCTGCACTTCCCTCCATCCCTCCTTCCCCGTCTCAAGGGCCTTGTGTGAGGTCAGGTCCCTGACACTGAGCTTTACTTTCGCAGTGCCCCAAAGTGGGTTTGCTTGATAATATTTAAATGATGTCTTTCAATTTTGGCAATATAGGAATATATAGGAAGCTTTGCATTTTTCTCTCTGTGCAGTTATCATGGGTCACTTTGTGACGGGTTTAACTATGGGTGGAAGCTTAGGACTATGATTCAGGGATGCCTGCAGGATTTCCTGGACATGGTGCCCTGTATGTGGTTTGGGGGCCATGCATGAGCTTGTCCATGCAGGCACACACACAATTTATTGGCAGAAACTATGATTATTCACAGAAATTTTGGGGCGCGGGTGCTCACATTTTGGCTTATATCTTTCGATTTTATTTTATTTTTAAATGGAAGCTAAGAGTCCGGGTCCCCTGCTGGCCTTGCAGCACTTCCCAATCCAACCTTTCTCCCCCCCATCAGTTGGCAGCCCTGCTATAGAGGTGCAGTATTTCTCAAACTTGGGTCTCCAGCTGTTGTTGGCCTTCAACTCCCACCATCCCCAGCTAGCAGTACCTAGTGGTCAGGGATTATGGGAGTTATAGTCCAACAACAGCTGGGAACCCAATTTTGAGAAATATTGGTAGTGTAGAACTGGCAGACAGGATGGAGCCACTGGGCTGTCCTGAGCCTTAAGTATAAGGCTCTGGGCACCACAGTTTAAGAAGGATACTGACAAGCTGGAACGTGTCCAGAGGAGGGCAACCAAAATGGTCAAAGGCCTGGAAACGATGCCTTATGAGGAATGGCTTAGGGAGCTGGGTATGTTTAGCCTGGAGAAGAGAAGGTTAAGGGGTGATATGATAGCCATGTTCAAATATATAAAAGGAAATCATATAGAGGAAGGAGAAAAGTTGTTTTCTGCTGCTCCTGAGAAGAGGACACGGAGCAATGGATTCAAACTACAAGAAAGAAGATTCCACCTAAACATTAGAAAGAACTTCCTGACAGTAAGAGCTGTTCGACAGTGGAATTTGCTACCAAGGAGTGTGGTGGAGTCTCCTTCTTTGGAGGTCTTTAAGCAGAGGCTTGACAGCCACCTGTCGGGAATGCTTTGATTGTGTTTCCTGCTTGGCAGGGGGTTGGACTGGATGGCCCTTGTGGTCTCTTCCAACTCTATGATTCTATAAATATCAGGATCTGGTCTATAGAGCAGAAACTCGTAACTGGTCTATAGAGCAGTAGCTTCTCCTGTTGCTCTCTGGCTTCATTTTCCAGTTCCTCCTGGACTAATTTAGGGTACAGATACCCACAGCCACAGTTCAACATTGTAAATGCATTGGGGAAGGGATGGAGGTTTACAAACTACAGCCTAACTTCTTTATCCTTCTATGCAAATCATTTGTACAGGATTGAATTCAATAGCGTGCTGTGATGAACAAGAATGTCAGTTTGCCAGACAGAACTATCCCCACTGTAATGATCTCTGGCAGGCAAGCAAACCCCGATAAGAAGTAATGACTCTCCGGCAGTTTTTTGTACGCTTACTTACAAAAAGACACATCCAGAGCACGGCTTCTCGCCTGCTTGCATTTATGATAGTTGGTCAGTCTGAATCTTCGCCCCTCCCACAGCAGGAAGGATGCCAAACTCCTTCCTTTCCCCTCTTGCCCTTCTGTTGCCCTCTGATCTTATCCAGTCACCTAGAACAGGGACTGAGAGGCTGGCCTGCCCCCTCCCCACTTCTACTCTACAAAGACTCAAACCTCTGCTTATCTGCTGATTGTCTAGCAATGCTCTGGCTGCCTTCCAACTCTTCCTCTCCTTGAGAGTTAACAGAGTCTTCCCCAGGAAGAGGGGTCAAACTGCCCTTTCTCGACTCTGTCAGCCAGCTCTCATCTGCAGAGTCGGTCCCTCTTTCACTTAGTTCAATTTCTGAGTCCTTAACTCTTCCCCTGTGCTCTGGGGGGCCACGTTCCTGACACCCGCTCATCTACCTCTGTGCTGGTCTGGGATTCTCCCAACCCTGCAAAGACAATTTCAAGGGGCAAGTGAGAGGAGCACGGGAAGTCCCATTGCCCGCGTGGAAGACCTTCCACTGGGCTTCCACTGATGGGGCTCATTAGGTGAATCCAGTATACCTGAAGGAGCGTCTCCACCCCCATCGTTCTGCCCGGACACTGAGGTCCAGCTCCAAGGGCCTTCTGGCAGTTCCCTCACTGCGAGAAGCCAAGTTACAGGGAACCAGGCAGAGGGCCTTCTCGATAGTGGCACCCGCCCTGTGGAACGCCCTCCCACCAGATGTCAAAGAGAAAAACAACTACCAGGCTTTTAGAAGACATCTGAAGGGAGCCCTGTTTAGGGAAGCTTTACATGTTTAACAGACTATTGTATTTTAACATTTTGTTGGAAGCCTCCCAGAGTGGCTGGGGAAACCCAACCAGATGGGCGGGGTATAAATAATATATTATTATTATTATTATTATTATTATTATTATTATTATCATCATCATCATCATCATCCCAGTGTTTATTATTATTGTTATTATTATTATTATTATTATTATTATTATTATTATTATTATTTATTACAGAGACTCTGCTAGTGTGAACTGGGAGATTGCTAAGGTGTCTCTGCCGGATGAGGGTTACTACGAATGTATTGCCAGCAGCAGTGCAGGAACTGGCCGCGCACAGACATTTCTAGATGTGTCAGGTTAGTGATGTTTACTATCTCATTTCCAGAGGGATCCATTTCACTCCCGATTTGTGGAGATTTGATTCTGTGTAAAACAAACCTGATGACATTTTAATGAATTCCAGGTTGTGTAGCGAATATGCAACCCAACAAAAGATAAAGGACTGCTTGGACTACTGCATAATTAACTTAACAAAATTCACTACCGCGGGATGCAGCCATGAGCACTGTCTTAGACAGCCTTTAAAAAATAGAATTAGGCAAATTATAAGAACGCAAGGAGATCCCTGCTGGATCAGGCCAGGAGGCAGCACTGTGGGGGGAAGTCTCCAGCTAATTAATTCCCACCCCCTGATATAAAACTCAGCCAGTTCCTTCAGGATCCTGCTTATATATACACACATACACACACACACACACACACACACACACACACACACACACATACATACATATACATATACACACACACACACACACACACACACACACACACACACACAGTGGTACCTTGGTTTATGAACTTAATCCTTCCCAGAAGTCCGTTCTTAAACCAAAACCGTTCTTAAACCAAGGCTTGCTTTCCCTAATGAGGCCTCCCGCTGCCGATGCCCTTCCACCGTTTGGCTTCCGTTCTTAGACCGAGGTAAAGTTCGCAAACCGGGACACTACTTCCGGTTTTGCGGAGTTCATAAACCGAATCGTTCGTAAATGGGGCTGTTCTTAAACCGAGGTACCACTGTATTTACATTTAGCCTCTCTGTTGCAGGAGCGCTATCCGTGGTCCTGAAACCCACACCTTAATCTCTCTCCAAGGTGCTGACATTTGTTTATTTTTTGCCTCCCTTTGCTTGAGCCATCACCTCTCCTAGATCAGTGTTTCCCAAACTTGGGTCTTCAGCTGTTTTTGGACTACAACTCCCATCATCCTTAGCTAGCAGGACCAGTGGTTAGGGAATATGGAAATTGTAGTCTAGAAACAGCCAGAGACCCAAGTTTGGGAAACACTGTCCTAGATCACAACATAAATTGATCATTATGAAAACTTCATCCCCCAAAGGAACTTGCAAATGCAATAGCTATTAGCTATGTTAGCTGAGGCGTGATGCTTCTGAACATCAGTTGTTGAGGACCAAAGGTATACTTATTTTAGATGGCTGTTTCAGACCACATGTGATAATTTCTCCAGAGCAGCTGTATCTTTGGCTACCTTAACCAGGATCCTTCTCTGGGATGAAGTTGACATCAATGGGTGCCTGTCCTGCCATATGCATTATACTCATTGACAGGAAATAGGTTGAGAAACCATTTCTTGGCTCACTAAGATCTGGTTCTCCTGCTGGACTTCCTTGGTATGGTAACTTCCCTGTTTCAGAACCAGAACCTGCCTGTTTGCTGGAAGGTACAGTAATTGTTTGCAGGAATATCCACTCAGTCAACATTCAGAAGTTTAACCACTTCAGTGAACCATATATCGATGAAGGCTATTTTTTTTACCCTTGCATATAATTCCAAATACATTAAATGAATATCACTATATATAAGGAGGTGTTCTGAAAGCAACCATAGGATTGAGGCTTTCATTATATGATATACAATTTCTCAACCGACAAAGAAAACAAGTTTAACAGTTTAAAAAACCACGTTGACTCCAAATATAATAGTCAAAGAGGCAAGGCCAGCTCAATATTGTTCAACGGGAGTTTTAACATATGGTCGAAATGTCTATAAATGTCTCGGAAGAATTCAGAGTCAAAGGAACTCTGTTATGCAAAGATAAATGTGGACTTGTAAATCAGTGCTGGCATGAACATTCCTGTGTCCTTACAGGGTCTGTTTAGTTTTAGGAACTGTAAATCTTTCTAAAGGCAATTCATAAGAAAGAATGAATGTGAAATAATAAAGTTTTTACAGATTTTTTTTTTTGTTTTCATAACTAAAACTAGCAATTGAGAGCTAGATATATACCCTTGCCACTCTCCCAGGATAATCTTTCTTCCCAACTTACTCAACTGAGGGTAATATCTTAAGCATTTACATTTTATTGGACTCTCTGACACAGTGGATCAGAAATTATTCTTGCCCTTAATTATATGAAATGGCTGAAATCCGGTCAACATTCCTCCATGGCAGAAACAACAAACATTTGAAGCATTTATTCCCCAACCCTTCCAATATTAAAGCTGAAAATGTCATATGGCTTGTTAACTCATGTACTTTTACTACCTATGGCAGCATGCTTTGAATGTGAGGAAGATTTGCCTGGAAGTGAACCAGCTGTTGGTCTGTGCTATTCATAAAAATGTAAAGGGTAGTTGAAAATGATTTCCAAATTGTGCTCTAAGGAAATATAAAACTGTGTCAAGAATGCTGGCTCTGGCCTCAAAATAATGTATGCCCATTGATAAAGCACATATTTGGTGAGGGAAATGCTGTTTTATTTGCACAGCATGTTAAGAGTTTTTCTAACATTCCTAATTTGAGGGTTGGAAACAAGATGGGAGAATAATTAGTTGGTGGGAGAAGGAGGATATCAGATGGGAGAGGACATCAGTAGAGGGACAGGACTAAAAATCTAAGATATAAAACCTTCATCCATCATAAAATCCAGAATGTGGAGCTCATATTCTGACATTTTTAAAGATACCCCTGTAATGAGAATGGCAAGAAACATGTTTCCCCTTTCAAGGGAATAACAAATAAGGGAAACGCTTGCAAAAATCCTATCCTGCACAAGGGCTTGGTTTTTATTCCATATGGAGTATCAACAAAATAAAGATCTGTTCTCAGGCAATTATACTCTCGCTGGATCCATTTGCATGAAGCCCTGTTCCATGGCATGCTTAGTCTCCTTTATAATCCATCCTTAAGAATTGTACCACTAATAATAATAATAATAATAATAATAATAATAATAATAATAATAATTTATTACTTATACCCCAACCATCTGCCTGGGTTTCCCCAGCCACATGAACATGTTGGGATGCAACATAATCCTGTTTCCCCCTGAACAAGTAATTACTTTTCCGTATTTTTCCGTGTATAACACGCCCCCATATATAAGACGCCCCCTACTTTGGGGGACTCAAAATTAAGAAAATGGGGGGAGATTGCCCCCATGTATAAGACTACCCCCTTTTTAAACATTATTTTAAAGTAAAACAACAACAACAACAACCTAATCATATACACGGAAAAGTACACTAATCACTGCTTTGCTGTCTCTTTCCTGGTGTGTTGAACTTGTGAATAATTTCCCCTTATTTGTTCTTGTTTTACTCTCTGCAGAACCTCCACCTATCGTACAGGTTCCTAATAACGTCACCGTCACTCCCGGCAATCGAGCCATATTGACGTGCTTAACCGTGAGCACAGTGCGCTACAATCTCACTTGGCACAGAAACAACAGAGACCTGAAGCTCCTTGAGCCCTCCAGGATCCGAATGATGAGCAACCTCTCACTGGAAGTCAAGGCGGTCAAACTCTCGGATGCCGGCGAGTACAGTTGCTTGGCTTCCAACGAAGGTGGCTCCACTGTGGCTTCTGTGTTCCTTACAGTGCAAGGTAACAGGGAAATGTTCTCCTCTCCCCCCATTTTTGAAATGAAAAAAGACAACGTGCCACTTCTTTTCCTGATTGTGGAATGCTCTCCCCAGAGAGGCTCGCCTGGTGCCATCATGACATGCCTTTAGACCCCAGGCAAAAACATTCTTCTTTATTTAATAGCCTATGGCTATTAAATAATCTGTGGCCTGTGAAAGTGTGGGGAAGAGGGCTGTTATTAACTATTTTATTACTTGTCTGTCTGTCAGTATGTTTATTATTACAGTCGTATCTCTGGTTATGATAGGTTCAGGTTGCGTTCGTCATGGGATAAGAACGCACCGAACCTGGAAGTACTGGAACGGGTTACTTCCGGGTTCGGCAATTCGCGAATGCGCAGACGCGCAAAATGATGTCACGCGCATGCGCAGAAGCACTGAATCGCGCGGCAAGCATGCGCAGATTCGGCATTTCAGGTTGCGAACGGTGCTCCGGAACGGATCCCTTTCGCAACCAGAGGTACCACTGTCTTATTATGTTTTTATTATTGATGTTTTACAATGTGTTTCTAATGCGCTGAGATTGTTTGATAAAGGGTGGTATATAAATCAAATTAATAATAATAATAATTATTATTTTCCCACTTTCTTTTGATGTCTTCTTTTCTGCCTCCATGGCACTGCGGCTTTTTGTGTGCTTTGATAAGCTCAGATAGTGTTTTTCCACATTGCTCCAATTTATATGTGAGATTTTAAAAATCTATGTATATTCTATCTTTCTGCTTTTTCCCCAAGCGCTGATGGCGATATTCAAAGTGTAGACATTCACAGCCTTCTCTTTTAAAAATATAAAGTAGTTGTGATTTAGTTGTGATTCCTGCCTTGCAGGGGGTTGGACCAGACGACCCTCTGAGTCCTTTCCAACTCTATAATTCTTGTTGTTGTTCAGTCGTTTAGTGTTTTGTCGTGTCCGACTCTTCGTGACCCCATGGACCAGAGCACGCCAGGCACTCCTGTCTTCCACTGCCTCCCGCAGTTTGGTCAAACTCAAACTCAGTGTTCAAGAACACTGTCCAACCATCTCGTCCTCTGTCGTCCCCTTCTCCTTGTGCCCTCAATCTTTCCCAACATCAGGGTCTTTTCCAGGGAGTCTTCTCTTCTCATGAGGTGGCCAAAGTATTGGAGCCTCAGCTTCAGGATCTGTCCTTCCAGTGAGTACTCAGGGCTGATTTCCTTCAGAATGGATAGGTTTGATCTTCTTGCAGTCCATGGGACTCTCAAGAGTCTCCTCCAGCACCAGAATTCAAAAGCATCAATTCTTCAGCGATCAGCCTTCTTTATGGTCCAGCTCTCACTTCCGTACATCACTACTGGGAAAAGCATAGCTTTAACTATATGGACCTTTGTCGGCAAGGTGATGTCTCTGCTTTTTAAGATGCTGTCTAGGTTTGTCATTGCTTTTCTCCCAAGAAGCAGGAGTCTCTATAATTCTATGATTCTGTAAAATGGAGGATCCCATTCACTGCCTTCCATTCTCTTGATGTGATTATGTAGGATTCATTGTGGGTATCTTTTAAAAATATGATGGGGTTCAGTTGTAATTCAGTTCTGTTCCCTCCCCCATTTACTGCACATGCCTTCTGCCCTTGCTCCAAGAAGTTACCTGCTTTTATCAGTTTTATTTTAACAAAATGAAAAGGCTCAGAAATCAAAATAGGACACAGCTGCCTTTTTCAGTGGGAAGCTTGAAAGGAATTTTAAAAGAGCAAAGAGTCATTTTGGACTCACAGCTGTCCATGGAGGCGCAGGTTAATTCTGTATCCAGGACAGCTGTCTACCAGCTCCATCTGGTACGCAGGCTGAGACCCTACCTGCCCGCAGACTGTCTCGCCAGAGTGGTGCATGCTCTAGTTATCTCCCGCTTGGACTACTGCAATGCGCTCTATGTGGGGCTACCTTTAAAGGTGACCCGGAAACTGCAATTAATCCAGAATGCGGCAGCTAGACTGGTGACTGGGAGTGGCCGCTGGGACCACATAACACCGGTCCTGAGAGAACTACATTGGCTTCCAGTTCGTTTCTGAGCACAATTCAAAGTGTTGGTGCTGGCCTTTAAAGCCCTAAACGGCCTCGGTCCTGTATACCTGAAGGGCCTTCTGGTGGTTCCCTCACTGCGAGAAACAAAGCTACAGGGAACCAGCAGAGGGCCTTCTCGGTAGTGGCGCCCACCCTGTGGAACGCCCTCCCATCAGAGGTCAGAGCGATAAACAACTATCTGACATTCAGAAAATACCTCAAGGCAGCCCTATTTAGGGAAGTTTTTAACCTGTGATATTTTAATGTATTTTAATGTCTGTTGGAGGCCGCCCAGAGTGGCTGGGGGGACCCGGCCAGATGGGCGGGGTACAAATAAAATTTATTATTATTATTATTATTATTATTATTATTATTATTATTATTATATTTGGCTATAAAAAGGGACGAGCTTGACAACACTTCTTATTACCTGAAAGGGAGTTTGTCAGGGGGGAAGCGAATATTTTGCCAAGACTGCATAATTTTACAACTTTTTGTTCAAGACCTGCATTTTCCTTTCCTTTTGTGTTCTCATCCTTTCTAGAACAGGAAATGCTCTCAGAGCAGTGCTTACTCATTTAAAAGCTGCTGTCCTGAAATACAAACCCACTCCTAAATTAGTGGATCTACAAAGATGTCCGGAGGCCCTGTGGTTGCTAATTATTGTTCACAGCAGGCTTCAATGGTGATCATTAAGTGCCTTTTTGAAGTTTGCCTCTTCCACAGGAAATGCAGGATTGCGGAGGAAGAGGCAAAGACCAAGGGATATTTGCAATCCTTCTAGTAAACATTCTCTTCTGGGATCAATTACTTACCTATGTGAAAGAGCAAGGAAAAAACCTAAACAAAATATGTAAAGGTAAAGGGACCCCTGACCGCTAGGTCCAGTCTCGGTCGACTCTGGGGTTGCGGCGCTCATCTCGCTTTACTGGCCGAGGGAGCCGGCGTACAGCTTCCGGGTCATGTGGCCAGCATGACTAAGCTGCTTCTGGCGAACCAGAGTAGCGCATGGAAACGGCGTTTACCTTCCCGCCGGAGCGGTACCTATTTATCTACTTGCACTTTGATGTGCTTTCGAACTGCTAGGTGGGCAGGAGCAGGGACCGAGTAACGGGAGCTCACCCTGTCGCGGGGATTCGAACCGCCAACCTTCTGATTAAAGGTAAAGGGCCCCCTGACCATTAGGTCCAGTCGTGTCCGACTCTGGGGTTGCGGCGCTCATCTTGCTTTATTGGCCGAGAGCCGGCGTACAGCTTCCGGGTCATGTGGCCAGCATGACTAAGCTGCTTCTGGCGAACCAGAGTAGCGCATGGAAACGGCGTTTACCTTCCCGCCGGAGCGGTACCTATTTATCTACTTGCACTTTGATGTGCTTTCGAACTGCTAGGTGGGCAGGAGCAGGGACCGAGTAACGGGAGCTCACCCTGTCGCGGGGATTCGAACCGCCAACCTTCTGATTAAAGGTAAAGGGCCCCCTGACCATTAGGTCCAGTCGTGTCCGACTCTGGGGTTGCGGCGCTCATCTTGCTTTATTGGCCGAGAGCCGGCGTACAGCTTCCGGGTCATGTGGCCAGCATGACAAAGCCGCTTCTGGCGAACCAGAGCAGTGCACGGAAATGCCTTTTACCTTCCCGCCAGAGCGGCACCTATTTATCTACTTGCACTTTGATGTGCTTTCGAACTGCTAGGTGGGCAGGAGCTGGGACCGAGCAACGGGAGCTCACCCCGTCACAGGGATTCGAACCGCCGAACTTCTGATCAGCAAGCCCTAGGCTCTGTGGTTTAACCCACAGCGCCACCTTCTGATTGGCAAGCCCTAAAACAGCTCCTTGTGGGTGTCATTTGGAGAGAGGGGTGGAGGGACACCAGCCATCCTGCTATTATTTCAGGCCATACATAATTATGCTTCATGAGCACCTACATCTCTGGCCAGTTGTATACGCTAAGTGTCTAGTGCAGATGTTTTCAACCTTTTTGAGTCCAGGGCTCCCTTGACCAACTACATTCTTTCTGCCGCACCCCTGCAGGGCTCAGGAGCTCAGTTATGTCCCTCCCTTGCCTGCAGAGCTGGCAGCCCCTCTCCCTCCCTTGTGAAGTGTTCCCGCAGCCCCCTCTTCTCTCCCCTCTCCTGGGAGTCCTCTGGGAAGCCGTAGCTTCCGCCCCTGGTCTCTGAGCTGCCACCCCGCCCCAAAGAGAGGTGCCTTCTCACATTGCCCCACAGGGGCCTGGGAAGCACCCCCTGGCCAGCCCCAGAGGCACCATTCACCTGGGGAACTTATACCCAGGGCTGCTGCAACAAACAGCTGTGCAAGCTTTTGGGAGGCAGAGACGTGAGAGGACATCAGAGGAGGGAGGGAAGGAAAGAGGGACAGAGGCCAGGGTTGCCTGTGGCACTCCTGACCATCATTCAAGGCACCCCAGGTTGAAAACCACTGGTCTAGTGGGATCTGTAACGAAATGGATTTTGAAATAATCAGAAACCTGCTCTTATTCCCTTATGGGGTGGGTACACAAGAGCCTTTTGAGGTTCTCAATCGGAAGGAGTAAATTACAGAGGCCAACCAGAGAAAAATTGAGAAGCAAAATTTTATTATATCTGTTGCAACAGAGGCCTTCACTCCCGAAATGGAGGAGGGAGGAGGAACCCAGAACAATGGTGTGCCAGCTCCTATATAGACTTTTGAAATCCCCCCTCCCGCTCAAGACCATCATACATACATCACAAAAAGGGGTGTAACCCAGGACCACCCCCCAGATACATCACAGCTACATCATGAACGGGGAGATCTGGTAGCAGTAATCTGAGCATCCTTGACCCTCCCCATGCCTCCTCTTGCCCTCCACCCAAAAACCCATCAAGTAAAACAAAAGAGATATTTACATTTCCCTGTTTCCCAGCCAAGTTAATCACACCCTTTTGTCTGGCACTCAGGTAACAGGAAGCCAGGATTATCACTTTATTTTCCTGAGACAATTCCCCCCTCCTTCCTTGCAGAGAAACAGTTTGTCAGTTTGGGAGTCAAAATGGAGACAGGCCTGTCTTCCGGTGCTGCTTCAGACATGTGGCCTTGTTTTGCTTGGCACACTTATGAACAATTATTATATATATACATAAGACCTTTATATTCTTACAACAATTTCTGTGCTGCATACGCAAAAACATAAAATCCTATTGCTTCATGAAGGGTACATTTTGTCTGGTGATGAAATGAAAAGCGTGCTATAGTTGTAAGATAGGAAATCACAACAAATGATCTTAAATAGCGGGACAAAGAGCGGGAGGGGCAGAGCGGCGAGGCTGACGCAGTGCAAACACGCTGGTGGAGCCAATTTGGTGCTGCTGTCGCCTTTGCACCCTGCTGACCTTGCTGCCACACCCCTCCTCTCTTTATCCCAGTGCTGACTTCACCCTTAATGGAACTTACAGTGCAATGCTATGTATTCAGAAGCAAATCTCACTGAGTTCAATGAAGTAAGCATGCATAGGATTCCAGCCCTTAGTGTGGTTAAGCAATATTAAACTAAACAGAAGTGAAGCATGCAATTAGACCTCACTCAAACTCCTGACTGTAAATTCTGCTTTAGCGTATTGCGCCTGGAATCTTTCTAAATCTGTTTGCATTGCTTCTGCTAACGAATGAAGCTTGAATATTGCAACAAAAACACTTAACATTGAGCTACAGAAAATCCAGTACATATTGGTGAAGTATGATCCAAGGTAATATGAGCCAGATAACGTTTTCCCGTTTGAAAATGTACTCCATGTGTTTATGTAAATACACTTTTTTCCTAGGAATTGGTTCAACAAAGTTCCATTCCAGGAACAAAGCCGAAATAAATAAGGAGGGAATGTATTGTATCTGCCTAACTCTGCCCTTTTGGATCTCCTTCAAGCAAGCGGTGGAATTAAAAAACAAACAAACCACAAATCAAAATCAAAATTCTGTGTTGATCTTCTTGTAATTCTGGTACTATATGCAATCCTAGTACTAAATGTATCATGGATTTCAGTTTTAACTATTGGTTTGCAGGGAGCAAAATGGATGATAAATAACTTTTACTGATCACATATCCCAAGGCCTCACAAGATATCAGAACCATTAGTCTATGCCAAAATTCTGCTCCAAAACAATTTCATTTTTATCAGGGGGGACCTAATGTTCCAAATGGGTACATTCCATTCTCAAGTAGTACATAGAGTGTGCTTAACCGGCAT
>JAWWNI010001417.1:0-112370 GCA_034642065.1 Darevskia nairensis | reverse complement strand
TATCTAGTCTTGCAGCACAGATGTATGCATTTGTTGCGTCAAAATGTGTGAGAGAAACTAACATGCAGATTCCTACACAGAAGTGCTATTCCTATATGAGAGCCATCTTGTGTAAAGTCACTCTTAAGATTCTGTGACTGCTCATAATGGTGTAACCGTGTGTACCATCACTGAAACTCATTCCAGTGTCCTTGTATTTATCCTTTATGTTGTCCTCTGAGTTTCAGATTTTGTTTCTTTAGATACAGACAATAAACCTACATAATAATACTCTAATCTTTATGCGGTATTACTGTCTTACCTAGAATTAGCATATACGTTCACTAATAGGTAGTCAAACTGTTTCCTATGACAGGAGCTTGCTTTTTACAAACACTTGGAATTACAACTCAAACAGTATTTTCTGTGTGCCAATATTGGCTTTCCTAGCATGTGAGCCAGTAACTGTGTTGTAGTCTGTTCAGCAGTTGGTTGACATGAAGAATAGGTACTTATTGCCATAGCCCATTTAATGCTTCACCTGCTTGTTCAAGTTCACCTGCTTGTTCAGTCACCATAAGCATTACTTTTTTAGACTTAAACTGCTTTTTGAGTTGCTGTTTACACAACCAACAGGTACAAACTGTCATTCTGACTTTTGTGTAGCAGCAATTGTCTTTAGAATAGAGAGCGCAATAGAACGAACAGCTCTGATTATTCTTTTATTCTCTTTGTAGGTTGAAAGAAGCAAAAGGACACCTGCATGCGGCCAGTGAAGATGCTCTTTACTTCGACACTCAGCTATTTAAGCTGAATGCATTGTGATTTCCAGTAATTGAGACAGTGGTTCTGCAAGCTGTTACATTCAATGAACACGCACCAATGTAGTCAGCTTAATTGAATCATCAGTGTTGCACCATTGCATAGAGCATGACAAATCCGATCTTGATGGACTTCTGCATGATCAGGAGTACTAGATCCACTATCCCTTTTATTTAACGCCATGTTTTTTGTAAGTTTTAATTATGGAGAATTATGAAACTGCACTCCCCTTCCCAAAGAGCCAGCAACAGAAGCGACTGAGGCGAACACCATTCTAGTCCCCCACCCTGCGCCTAATGCAACAGCTCCACCCACTCCCCTGCCAACGTCCCAGTGCAGCAGGTACATGGACGTTGGCTCTGGTGGTGATGGACCAGTCAGATACCCCTGCTGGGGACGCACACACTGTCGGCAGAATACAACTTCTCACACAGGGATCGTCATGCTACCAACACGTCGTCTTATCCGTAGACTCCTACACTAGTGACCAAGCCACAGAACTGCTCGTCATGCGCCATCAGATTCGAACGTACACCTGATCTACGTTGCTACACGATGTCACGCTAGTGCTTAGCTTTCACAGAGAGCTGCCAAAAGTAAAGACAGGAAAGTTCTGTACACCTGGAGCTGAGCCCGGTTATGAGGCAGAACAGATTTAGGTATTAATGTTAATGGGGGTATGCATGCTTGTCCTCTGGGTGGGGGTAGTAATGGTCAAGCTACACGGGTAGCTGGTGAAACTGATGACAAAACAGGAGGATGACAATGCTGTCGATCAGGAACAAGCGAGTTGAGTCAGCAGTTCTGGATGATTTAGAAGATTTTACAGAAAATTTGATGGAAACTAGATGAAGAAGGAGGGTTTACGTCTCAAAGCAATCGTTCAGAGAGCACCACAGTGGCTGACGAAATCTTAAGCTATTCTTATGAGGTAAGTAAATTCTGTTTCTACATTCAAACATTTCTCCAGGTTTTATATATTAACTAACAAGTCTGTACCAAGTAATATTCAGATTATAACCAACTGCTTAATTTTGGGAGTGGTGTTAAGAGCTGCTTAACCTGTATGACAATATACACTATATATCTACTGAGAATGGATATATTGTGATTTGTTTTCTTATTTTGTTTCAGTATGAAGGCTGTGAACTTTGTTATTCTCAGAGAATGCTAAGAAAGTGCTAAGTTAATAATTTACTTAACAACATGCCCACATTAATTCTTGGCTTATGGGGATGGGATTATCTGGATCCCTGTCACCAAATCATTCTTGCTTTGACTTCAGTATAGTCTGAGGAGGAGAATAGGTCTAGGGGCATGGTCTATCACACTGTGTTTTTCAGGATGACATTTGATAATGATGTGGATGCTTTGCTGGAAGAAGGCCTTTCTGTTCCTAAGAAAAGGAGAATTGATGAGAAATATGCAGGGGAGAGTGACCATCAATCTGATGGAGAGACAACTGTGCAGCCAATGATGACCAAAATAAAAACAGTTCTTAAAAGTAAGCTATTTACATTATATATAACTATAGATATGTTTACATATGTACTCTTTTTTGCAATAGTATTTTTGAAGTAATGGTCTGAACATACCCATAATATATTAGTTATTTTAAAAGTAGCTTCAAAGATTGGCACACCTTGTGGCCTACAGTCCAAAGCAGTCCATCGCCCGGTCTTGTGGCCTTCTTGATAATAGCCTCCTTCCTTTCTGAAGCAGGTAGCAAAACCAGGAAGTTCCTGGTTGGCCACCCACCATAGATAAGAAATACTGAGCTTGTAGGCTCTCAGGGCCAGCCCAATACATTTTGGCACCTGAGGCGAACCACAAATGCCCCCCCCACCAGGGAAGAAGGGGTATGAAGAGCTGCGTCAGGAATAAGGGGAGAATAAAGATCTGTATCGGGAGCAAGGGTGGAAGGAACCCAGTAGCAGCACCTATTTGCCAGGTGGCTGCTGTAGCTGCTGAGGAGGTAACAGATCTGGCTTCCCAAAGAGTGTACTACAGCTGTCACTGCCCATTGGTGTAGTGGTGGCAGCAGGCAATGCATTCCTAGGGGATTGGATCTACTGCCCTGTGGATCCTGCCCCCTGGGGCTGTCACTTCATCTTGCTCATGGGTGGGCTGGCCCTGAGGCTCACACAGGCTGTGTAACCCAGGTAGATTGGGATCTCTGTATGATCTGCAGTAGCTTGGCAAGGGTTTCTGAAATCTGAGTCCCAATTGCTGAACAGTATCAACTGCAAAGTGACCCGACCCCCCCCCCATATGTCCATTAGACTGATGAAACCAGGCACAGCTTGGAGTGCCAAAAGTACCATATCTGTGTGGAAGAATGATGACCTCTGCTTGGTTCTGGTACTTGAAACCCATTTCCTCAACCAGCTGCTTAGAAGCATCACACACTCTTAATTCTAAGTGTGAGTCTTTTGGATCTAGCTCTTCTTTGATCTTGAGGCTCTGTTAAAATCCAAAGTAGATCCCACAAGCCTTAAGTCTGCTCTACCCTGATGTAGACATTTATTGTATATTAGTGTGGAATCCTAAAGGATAATATTTTAGATAGATGCTGAATGTGAGGTTTGTGAAGATAAACTCTGAACACCTTTCATTAGAAATCTGCGAGGGGTTGCGGCGCTTATCTCGCTTTATTGACTGAGGGAGCCGGTGTACAGCTCCAGGTCATGTGGCCAGCATGGACTAAGCCGCTTCTGGTGAACCAGAGCACGCACGGAAACGCCTTCCCGCTTGCACTTTATCTACTTGCACTTTGACGTGCTTTCGAACTGCTAGGTTGGCAGGAGCAGAGCAACGGGAGCTCACCCCGTCGCGGGGATTCAACCGCCGACTTGATTGGCAAGCCCTAGGCTCTGTGGTTTATCCCACAGCGCCACCCGCATCCCTTGTTCAGTGGTAGTTTCTGTCAAATAAGTGTGCTCAGGATTGCAGCCTAAATCAAGTTGGTTTATGATGTGGAACAGAGTATTATGCCTTTTGCTTGTTTTTTTTTTTTTAAATGCATATGGCTTCTCTTGAAGTTAATAAATTACAATAAACATGTAATGTTTTCAGTCCTTTGTGAAGCCACAAAAAGGGGGCAAGTGCATATTCCTAGGGATTTGCATTCCCTGCTCTTTTTCTAATGGAAAAGGAGAGGTACAAAAAGAGGCATACAATAAATATATTTTAACAGCGGTTAGTATTTGTAAGAAATCAATCTTTCAGTGTGGTAGCACCCACTGCCATACCTTTAGGGAAGTCTACCCAGATATGTTGACGTGTTTAAATCTGGCTTTCAGTTCATCATCAATTTTAATTATTTTTTGGAAGATTTTAAGTCAGAGCTTTCCAACTGTGTGTCAAAATGTTAGTGTGACGGCTGCAGTGTGTAGGTGTGTTGCATGAATGCTCCTGTGTTGCTAAGGGGTTAATTTAACCTCCAGTTTGCTAGTAAATCTGAATTACCTTGTCATGAAATGATGCAGTCTAAAAAGTGTGTCACCAACATGAAAAGTTGGGGAAACTCTGCTTTAAGTAGTTGTGCTGGTTTTTTTTACTGATAATTTAATCATTTTGTTCTTTTTGTAAACGGTTTTGAGGGTTTTAAAAAGTTGATATGGTGCAGCAACATATTGCAGCTCGAATAATACTGAGGATGAGCGAGAGAGAAATAAAACAATATATTCATATTTACTTCCGTTTTGCTTTCATGTGCTACTTGCTGTTCAAAATACTGTTTCACCCTGGAGAGCAAATTGCTAACTTTGTGTACAGGTTGGAAGTAAATGCAATCTGACCACTTCAATATATTACGGGGACGTATGGGGCTTCGATTGAATGTCATTGTGGGCCTTCCAACAACAGGGAGCCCCTTCACAGCCTTGCTATTAACTAGGGGTTGGGAGAGGTGGCAGCAGCTTTTACTCTCCTCTTGGTTGATCATTTACACTGATATATTTCTTTGATATCTAACTTTAGACTTCTTGTGTATCCTTCCAACCACTTTTGTTGTGATAAGACATCTTGTGCATTGAGCAGTTTCTCCTTTATTCTGAAGGTCGTGGCCGTCCACCTACAGAGCCCTTGCCTGATGGATGGATCATGACATTCCATAACTCAGGCATTCCTGTATATCTGCACCGAGAATCCAGAGTTGTCACCCTGGTCCAGACCTTACTTCTTAGGAACAGGAAGCATAAGGGTATGGAACAGACTTCAATAAATTTGGTCATTTAGAGAAAATTAGATTTTGTAATAATAATAATAATAATAATACTAATAATACACACACAACCACACACACACACACACACACACACACAAATTTTATTTGTATCCCGGCCAAAGCCGGGCTCAGAACAGCTAACCTCATATAAATCAGACAATATGCATAATACAGTATGCAAATAAAATAACACTTTAACATTCATTAAAATAACTATATTAAATATCAGCATTTGAAGATTACACAGAAATCCACTCTTAACAGTTACAGAAATAATTTCTAAACTCCAATAAAACAGCAAGCCACAGTGCACAACATAATACAATACAAACTAAGAAGCAGAGACTGGAGGATGGGGCAAGACAGGTGGAAAGAGGCCTTGCCTGATGGAGTCTCTCCCCTCACAACATATTTGTAGCCTTTTGTTGTAATTATTCATAGAAGTATTGTTGACAAACTGTCACTGAACATAGTTGCCTAAAGACCTACTTTAGTTTTACTTGCTGGTTCAGTTTATGTTTCTAAAACTGAGCTGTTTCTAAGAATTAGCTTCCATAATAGCTTAGGTTAGGAAACCCAAGTTAAATCATGAAGGTATCTGAATTTCTCACCCTGAATAATATGCAGATTGCATGGGGAAATATTACCCTCTTCTCAATGCCATTTGTATAAATAAATTTTAGAATTTTACTAGGCTGTATCTACAGTAAGTCATAATTGAAATCATAAAGCAAATTCAACAATGTTATAAAATTTTGTATTTTCACAATGATATCATGCTGTTGCTTCATTATTTTCATTATTAAACTGGGCATTTTATAGGAGCACTGCAGTTCCAGTGGATTGCACTTACGTTCACATGGTACTCTGGTAACAATTGAATACTGCATTAACAAATAAAATAATTAATTCAGGATGACATTGCATAGCTCCAAAGTGCAATTCCCTTTTGTTCGCATGCATACAACTTCCATTCAGATGTTGAAGGAAATAAATGGTCGACATGCTGTGGCTGGCTATATAAAGCATAAAATAGCTTTTCGGCAACATATTCCATTTTCTTGAAAATGCTCACATAGCAAATCTCTACAAAGTTCTCAATCTTCAGGCGTTGCTGGTGTATGATAGGGGAGGCATATAGCAAACTTTGAACCACTACTGGAAGAGGTTAGATCTGGGTTTTTAGTTTTGTTCTCATAATTTTAACTTTAAAATTTTATATTTGCAGAAACATGATCCCCCGTTGAGTAGCATTCCATGTTTGCATTATAAGAAAATGAAGGAAACGAGGAAAGGGAACAAAGTAATGACATCACCCCCAAATGGCGAAGTATCGCCTATAAAACTCATGGATAAGTCTGTAGAATTTGACTGCCAAACAGAGGAGCCGGACTCCACTGCTGCTGATTCTGGGACTTTAGATGAGAAAGATCCGCCTGGGGGAGATGCAGCACAAGGAGCGTTAGGTCAAGTTACGGCAAGGTTGAGGTGTGCACAGATGAATCAGTAGGTAAGTGTCAAAAATGTTGATTTCTTGAGTGCTAAGAATCTAACTCAAGCATGTAGGCTTCCTTGTGGTGGATGCTATGGCACTTGGCTTACAGATGTAGAACTTGCAAATCCAGAGGGCTGCAAGCCTAGGAGATGTCTAGACTATACTCATTGCCAATACAGTAAATGCTAATTCAGTTTTCCATTTCTCCTTCAATTTGTAATGAAATGCTGCTGCTACTTGTGTGCTTTAAATACAATTCCATTGTATTTAGTTGTAGTTATAAGCATTTAGTTGGTTTGTTGTATGCTGCAGCCCCTTTTTCAATTCTCCGATGGAAGCACCTGATAAATAACTTGGATGCGCAATAAAACTAATGTATAACATCTTTACTTCAAATATTCCATCATCATGCATAGTGAAATGCTAGAATTGTAGCACTAGCTGGGACCTGCCGGCCATCAAAAGTAGGGGTTGCCAACCCTTTTGAGGCCTGTGGGCACACCTTGCAAACAGGACATTTGAGTGGGCACCCTTACCCGCAGCAACAGAATGTTTCTTTTGAACCTAAGGATTTTGTCACTGTCTTTGTAATGTACAGGTGGTAGCTTTTTATTGAGCCTGCAGATTGATATTTTTCCTAGATCTTGAAGATTTTAGACACTACCTTGAAAAGCGTTTTGATTTTGAACAAGTAACTGTAAAGAAATTCAGAACCTGGGCAGAGAGACGACAGTTCAATCGTGAGATGACGAGGAAACAAGCAGAGTCCGAGCGACCATTTTACCAGCCAATCAAAAACTTATTACTTTGTCTGTGCAAGATGCACCCACACAAAAAAGGTAAGCCTTTTTATGTATGTTAACATTTGTATTGTAGCTCTTTAGGTGGCTCTTGCATATACTTTAGAGCTTGAAAGGAACAACTCTTAACTTTTTTCATTACACGAGCGCTTAGTTTTTGTCCGAGTTGCATTAGTACTGGAAGTAACAAAATACATGTGTAAAAATGATCCTACGCTTCCTGCAGAACAGGTTGCTTGCAATCACCTGGTTCCTCTTTAAACTATGAAAATTTGGTCAGGACACCAGGTTCTAATAGGGCTCAATTGGTGATTTCCCTGCCTTTCATAAAACTGACTTTCTTGCAAAGCAATTCTTTTGAATGCTTATAGCAGTCATGTCTACATTTCAAGCTATGGCAGTATTAAAACTGCTTGTCTTCATTACTGATAGTTGCTTTTGGTTATAGTAATGTTTCTTTTTAGAAGGACTTGGGACATATTACTTTCCTTGTTTGATTGTGCAGCAACCAATTTGCTGTACAGACGTGGGGAGAGGTTCAGAGAGCTAGTGAAGCCCATGCTACCTTACAGTTTATGGAAGCTTTCCCAAGTACTTCTGTAGCTTGAACTTAATTCTGTGCTTGGAAAGTGTAGAATGGTCTACCTGAAATACCTTTGCTTTGTGGTGCAGGAAGTGATGGAAACTAAATGGAAAGGGCCAGAGCTCTGTTGCAGAACATCTGCTTTGTATGCATAAGGTCTCGGGTTCAATCCTGAGCATCTCCAGGAAGGGGTGGTAGAGGCATGTCTGAAACCTTGCCCAAGCTGCTATCAATCAGTGTAGACCCAGTGTTTCCCAGCCATGGGTTTCCAGCTGTTTTCAGACCACAGTTCCCACCATCCCCGGCCACTGGTCTTGCTAGCTAGGGATGTTGGGACCCGTAGTCCAAAAAGAGCTGGAGACCCAAGTTTGGGAAACACTGGTATAGACAATACTGAGCTCTGACTCTATAAGCAGCTTCCTATAAGCAGATCATTGAACATGAATAGAATGTGTCCTAATTATTGTCATTGGAATTGGTTATTGGAGATATTCTATATGTATTTTCCCAACATGAACACTCTGACATTAAGGAGCAAGTGCCACACACATCCAGCCAATGACTTTGCATGTGACATGTGTCTCCCTTTTTCACTTCACACATAAGTATTGTGTAATGTGGGTGTTTCAGTTAGAGAGGCGTGTCCAAGTGATTCTTCCACTTTGAGAACTGTTACGTTGGGGGGGAGTAGAAGAGGGTATGTACCTGCCCCTCTTTCAGGCAAGCTGAGCGGTACGTGAACTTGTCTAAGCTGAATTAGAATACTGATTTTACTTTTTGCTTTATGATCAGGAGCTCCTAATCTATATGTTATGCTGTTGGTAGTCAACATCCTTAAAGACATTTGTAAATGTTTTTCTTAAATAGAGTTTGTTATTAATCCCAATGGGAAGTCTGAAGTTTGCATCCTTCATGAATATATGCAACGAGTCCTAAAGGTTCGACCTGTTTACAATTTCTTTGAATGTGGTAAGTCCTTCACTATAGTATTTTTTTTGTAGAGCAACAGTTACTTGCAGTGTCTTGGCTGTACATGATCTAAGCTTGAGCCAAGTATTCCAGGAAAATAAACAGTACAGGCATTGACAGGATGTGCACTGCATCTAGAATAATGTAAATTAAGAAATGTCCCTTGTTGGTTTTGAAGAAAAAACTGACTCCTTGTAATGTGCAGATTCCTAGTTGTGGTCATTCAAAATGTCCAATCACCAACAAATGGAAATGAAAGTCTTAAGATAGCAGGTCATTGACCAGCTAATGTGGAATCTGAGAACTACTAAATTAAGGGTTGCATATTGATAGGACTTGTACAACCTTTTTAGATTACATCTTAGAACTTTAACATAGCATCTGAGGACTGTGTTAGCATTTCGAAAACTTATTTTTCAGTAGTTATGTCACAAACAGATGACAGGGAAATTGTCGTTTTTATTCTGTAAACCTGTGATGAAAGCAGCCAGTTTGCATTATTTGGTCGAAATCACTTTTGTTTATCTTACACAAAGAGAATTGGTAGTTCTCAGACATCCTAAATCATGAAAGATTAGGATTTGTTTAGAATATGGTGGCTTCCCATTTTCTCTCCTCTTTAAAGAGAACCCAAGTGAGCCTTTTGGAGCCTCGGTTATTATTGATGGAGTGACTTACGGGGCAGGTACAGCAAGCAGCAAGAAACCTTGCAAAGAATACAAGCTGGTAATGTAAACATACTTTAAATATCATATATTGAATGTCTGCTTGATAGCTAGTACCAATAAGGTTGTAATCCAACGAATGTATGCATTTCAGCTCTACTGTCGCAAAATGGGCTTTACTCCATAATAAATACATGCATGTTTAGGGTGTATGTACCTTTTAATACAGGGTAGCTAACCTTTTCAGTCATCCAGGGGCCACATGTTGTAATGTATAAGTAAGTGGGCATGATTAATTTTGGGTATTTTTGAAAATACAGTCAGGAAGGGGGACCAAAAAGCTTTGGCCCTTCATATATCACAGTGGGGTGCCATTTTTTAAAAACGACACGGAGGAGATATGCAGGTCATGGGTTAGCAACCCCTGCCTTTAATGGATAATATTGAATACAATGTTCTTGAACGATTTAAGAAACGATTATAGCACTATTTCTACAACGTATGGATTAAATAGATTTAGAAGAACTCCTTTAACTTTTTAAATAGGTGAAGCAAAGGATGGTGGCTCATGAGGAAAGACGTAGCCCTGAGGCTGCAGTACAGTATTACCTTCTCATGTTTTTAAGTTGGTGGGATTTAAGCAGTCTCTAACAATGGAGCCCTGATGTAATGTATGGAGAGTTCATAGCCTTGGAGCTTGCTGGATTGAGCCTGTGGTATTTAATATTGATTCTGTAAATGCTGCATAAACACATCCAGTGCTTATCACACAAGTTGACTGTCAAATAGAAGTCTTTTTTCTACTGTAAAAACAGTTGGGAATTTTTGTTTTATGTTCATCAACATTTGTCAGAAATGTAATTTTGCGCAATACATGATTATGACAAGACCCCTAACCCTTTATCTTCCGTAGCCCGAGCTACACTGGAAATCCCTCATTCCTGATTTTGTTAAACAGACCTCTGAGGAAAACGCCCCAAAGATAGTGAGGAACTAGAGGTATGGATTTTACAATGCAATCCTGTACATCTTTACATAGAAGTAAATCCCATTGAATTCAGTGGGAATTGCCTTCCCAGTGTGTGTAGGATTGCAGCTTTAATGGAATGTGATATTGTTGTTGTTTTTTGTGGTGTTGTATTTTTAGCTTAACCCACACCGTAGCATTTTGCAGTTCTTTTAATAATTAGTTGCATTATCTTACATCGTAGACTATATGGAAGCGCTTTGAAGATAAGGTTTTAAAAAGTTTTACACTGACACTTTTGAAATAGTGGGTTATATTCAAATGCTCATTATTTAAGAGTAGACCCATTGAAATCAATTTACTTAAAAGTTTATTTAAATGAGTACTGACTTACGGGAAGTTGAAAATCTCCCAGTTTCACTAGTAGTCAGATATTTTTTAAACTGGTAATTAACATTTCCCAACACATAAGTTCATAGATTCATGAGTATAGCTGTTCAGACATGCTAAAATTAGATTGCAATCCTGAGGGCAAGCTCAATTGATTTCAGTGAGTAAGGGCTTAATTTTGGAGTAGACATACATAGGATAGCAATGTCATATGATAACCCTATTTCCAGTGTCTTCTTAAAATGTAACAGAATGTGTCTGCTGTTGAATTGTCATGGTTTGGAATATTTACAACCAGTCCAGTAAAATTATTTCTAAATAAAGCTTAGAATTTGTTTTGAATATAATATTTTCTAAATAAAGCTTAGAATTTGTTTTGAATATAATATTTAAATCACACTGAATACGTTTTATTGAATTTTTGCTCAGTTGTTCTTTGCTCTTCAGAAGAGTTAAGATGTTTGTGCAGCATACAAAATACAACATTTTTAGTCTTATTGAATGTAAGCCAGATATAAATGCTAAATCAGATCTACATCAACTTAGGACAGTGGGAAATTTTCAGACTGAAAGTCTTCCAGAAATACTCAACAATGAACATAGATATTTTATTGGATTATCTAGAATTGGGGGGGGGATGGGTAATATGATCTGCTTAATAAGCTGAAATAGGAGTGAGTCTTGCACATCACTCCTTTTTTCCTTATTTCTTACCAAACTTGCAATTATGCATGGAAGTCTTCAGTTCAACATTTCCTAGTTCTGACTAAATGGGAATCTACAGGTAATCTATTGGTAACAATAGTTTTCTGGTTCAGATGAAATGAGAGATTATGGCTAATTGAAGAGTTCCTGGCTTATTGTGCTGGGCTGAGGCAGCATGTTGGCAGAAGGCTTGGGCATTTTCTTGGCTTATTCATCTGAGATAAGATTGTCTGACTGCTGTGTGTGACCTGTAATAAACTGATTATGATGGTCATTTCACCCCTCTTTCCCAACTATTACTTTCTTTTAAGGCTAGGCTTATAAGAGTTCTAAGATGGCGGCGCGCATAGACGCAGCGGCTGCTCAGTGCTCTCCCTTATTTTTAAGTGTTTCGTATGGCTTTTACTGCTGTTAAATGAACTTTTTTAAAAAATTATTTTATTATTATTATTATTATTATTATTATTTTAAATCCAATTTCGTTGTACTTGTACAATGACAATAAAGATATATATACATATGTATCTAGGGTTTTTTCCAGCCTTTACTCGTAGTCTTCCCAAAACTATATTAATTTTTGTTGCTGTTCTTTTAGGCTTGCTTAAAATGGAGTGTGTGGCCAGCATAATTATCTTGCTAAGTGGAGCCAAAGCAAAATAAAGTGGTGGTATTCTTATATAGTGAAACATTCATTTCCAAATGAATTCATTTAAGGCTGCACAAACATGGCATAAATAATAAATTTTGATGGCACAGTGCTATGCAGAGTGTTCTGCTTAGTACTGCAGTTCCATCCTTCAGGCATAAACTTTAACGTCAAGGCTCAGAATTCCCCTGTTTGACATTTAAGTAATGATGATCTACCAATTTTGTTGCAGTATTTTAACCATATCAGTATTGAGGACTCACGGGTATACGAACTGACCAGTAAAGCTGGACTATTGTCTCCATATCAAATCCTTCATGAGTGCCTTAAAAGGTAAGGTTGGGTACTGCTAATGTGTTCAGTAGAAATACGGATACACCAGTGTACATTCACATCTCCTGAGCAGTTGTGAGGGGGGATGCTTTTTACTAATTAAAATTATGTTAATATGTTCTTCTGTTTTTCTGTTAATGTTACAATGGCACAAACTATTCATGCCTGAATTCATGCTTACAGACAGTCCCCTAACTTGTGACAGCTATTCATCAACAGTTGTGGGACCATGGAACCATCTGATGGGAAACATGAGCTTAGAAGTCATCACAAACTCTCATGCCAGCTATACGTTTGCTATACCTTTTCAGTAATAATGCTCACATAGCAGATGTAAAATTTGACTCTGACTCAGAACCCAAACAGTTTAGCTTGCCCTCTCAAATGCAGGCATGTTAAATTATTTGTTTTAGCACAATACTTCCAAATTACGCACTTTAGACACATTAATTAAAATGGAAGAGCATTCGGCATGTTAATTCCCCCAGTGAAATCTTGAGACAATGTAAATGTGCTTAACTTTGGCAAGATTTTTGTGTTTTTTCTTAAGATGTTAAAGAAACATTCATTTTTGACCAGTTATTTCTTTTGCACCCAAAGCGGCAAACTTCAATATTAGGGGCATGTGTAGAATGTTGGGTAGAAAACAGGATTTGTTGGTTAGATAGAAATAACAATAATTTTTCATTAGCTAGATCTCTTACTTTAGAAACATTTACAGGTTGGTAGCCGTGTTGGTCTGCCATAGTAAAAAAAAAAAAATCCTTCCAGTAGCACCTTAGAGACCAACTAAGTTTGTATTTGGTATGAGCTTTCGTGTGTATGCACACGAAAGCTCATACCAAGAACAAACCTTAGTTGGTCTCTAAGGTGCTACTGGAAGGATTTTTTTTTTTTTTTACTATGGCAGACCAACACGGCTACCAACCTGTAAATGTTTCTAAAGTAAGAGATCTAGCTAATGAAAAATTATTTTTATTTCTATCTAACCAACAAATCCTGTTTTCTACCCAACATTCTACACATGCCCCTAATATTGAAGTTTGCCGCTTTGGTGCAAAAGAAATAACTGGTCAAAAATGAATGTTTCTTTAACATCTTAAGAAAAAACACAAAAATCTTGCCAAAGTTAAGCACATTTACATTTCTCAAGATTTCACTGGGGGAATTAACATGCCGAATGCTCTTCCATTTTAATTAATGTGTCTAAGTGCGTAATTTGGAAGTATTGTGCTAAAACAAATAATTTAACATGCCTGCATTTGAGAGGGCAAGCTAAACTGTTTGGTTCTGAGTCAGAGTCAAATTTTACATCTGCTATGTGAGCATTATTACTGAAAAGTATAGCAAACGTATAGCTGGCATGAGAGTTTGTGATGACTTCTAAGCTCATGTTTCCCATCAGATGGTTCCATGGTCCCACAACTGTTGATGAATAGCTGTCACAAGTTAGGGGACTGTCTGTAAGCATGAATTCAGGCATGAATAGTTTGTGCCATTGTAACATTAACAGAAAAACAGAAGAACATATTAACATAATTTTAATTAGTAAAAAGCATCCCCCCTCACAACTGCTCAGGAGATTTGAATGTACACTGGTGTATCCGTATTTCTACTGAACACATTAGCAGTACCCAACCTTACCTTTTAAGGCACTCATGAAGGATTTGATATGGAGACAATAGTCCAGCTTTACTGGTCCAGTTCGTATACCCGTGAGTCCTCAATACTGATATGGTTAAAATACTGCAACAAAATTGGTAGATCATCATTACTTAAATGTCAAACAGGAATTCTGAGCCTTGACGTTAAAGTTTATGCCTGAAGGATGGAACTGCAGTACTAAGCAGAACCACTCTGCATAGCACTGTGCCATCAAAATTTATTATTTATGCCATTTTGTGCAGCCTTAAATGAATTCATTTGGAAATGAATGTTTCACTATATAAGAATACCACCACTTTATTTTGCTTTGGCTCCACTTAGCAAGATAATTATGCTGGCCACACACTCCATTTTAAGCAAGCCTAAAAGAACAGCAACAAAAATTAATATAGTTTTGGAAGACTACGAGTAAAGGCTGGAAAAAACCCTAGATACATATGTATATATATCTTTATTGTCATTGTACAAGTACAACGAAATTGGATTTACAAATAACTAATAATAATAATAATAATAAACTAATTTTTTTAAAAAAGTTCATTTAACAGCAGTAAAAGCCATACGAAACACTTAAAAATAAGGGAGAGCACTGAGCAGCCGCTGCGTCTATGCGCGCCGCCATCTTAGAACTCTTATAAGCCTAGCCTTAAAAGAAAGTAATATTTGGAAAGAGGGTGAAATGACCATCATAATCAGTTTATTACAGGTCACACACAGCAGTCAGACAACTCTTATCTCAGATGAATAAGCCAAGAAAATGCCCAAGCCTTCTGCCAACATGCTGCCTCAGCCCAGCACAATAAGCCAGGAACTCTTCAATTAGCCATAATCTCTCATTTCATCTGAACCAGAAAACTATTGTTACCAATAGATTACCTGTAGATTCCCATTTAGTCAGAACTAGGAAATGTTGAACTGAAGACTTCCATGCATAATTGCAATTTGGTAAGAAATAAGGAAAAAAGGAGTGATGTGCAAGACTCACTCCTATTTCAGCTTATTAAGCAGATCATATTACCCATCCCCCCCCCCAATTCTAGATAATCCAATAAAATATCTATGTTCATTGTTGAGTATTTCTGGAAGACTTTCAGTCTGAAAATTTCCCACTGTCCTAAGGTTGATGTAGATCTGATTTAGCATTTATATCTGGCTTACATTCAATAAGACTAAAATGTTGTATTTTGTATGCTGCACAAACATCTTAACTCTTCTGAAGAGCAAAGAACAACTGGAGCAAAAATTCAATAAAACGTATTCAGTGTGATTTAAATATTATATTCAAAACAAATTCTAAGCTTTATTTAGAAAATATTATATTCAAAACAAATTCTAAGCTTTATTTAGAAATAATTTTACTGGACTGGTTGTAAATATTCCAAACCCATGACAATTCAACAGCAGACACATTCTGTTACATTTTAAGAAGACACTGGAAATAGGTTATCATATGACATTGCTATCCTATGTATGTCTACTCCAAAATTAAGCCCTTACTCACTGAAATCAATTGAGCTTGCCCTCAGGATTGCAATCTAATTTTAGCATGTCTGAACAGCTATACTCATGAATCTATGAACTTATGTGTTGGGAAATGTTAATTACCAGTTTAAAAAATATCTGACTACTAGTGAAACTGGGAGATTTTCAACTTCCCGGTAAGTCATACTCATTTAAATAAACTTTTAAGTAAATTGATTTCAATGGGTCTACTCTTAAATAATGAGCATTTGAATATAACCCACTATTTCAAAAGTGTCAGTGTAAAACTTTTAAACACTTATCTTCAAAGCGCTTCCATATAGTCTACGATGTAAGATAATGCAACTAATTATTAAAAGAACTGCAAAATGCTACTGTGTGGGTTAAGCTAAAAATACAACACCACAAAAAACAACAACAATATCACATTCCATTAAGCTGCAATCCTACACACACTGGGAAGCAATTCCCACTGAATTCAATGGGATTTACTTCTATGTAAAGATGTACAGGATTGCATTGTAAAATCCATACCTCTAGTTCCTCACTATCTTTGGGCTTTTCCTCAGAGGTCTGTTTAACAAAATCAGGAATGAGGATTTCCAGTGTAGCTCGGGCTACGGAAGATAAAGGGTTAGGGTCTTGTCATAATCATGTATTGCGCAAAAATACATTTCTGACAAATGTTGATGAACATAAAACAAAAATTCCCAACTGTTTTTACAGTAGAAAAAGACTTCTATTTTACAGTCAACTTGTGTGATAAGCACTGGATGTGTTTATGCAGCATTTACAGAATCAATATTAAATACCACAGGCTCAATCCAGCAAGCTCCAAGGCTATGAACTCTCCATACATTACATCAGGGCTCCATTGTTAGAGACTGCTTAAATCCCACCAACTTAAAAACATGAGAAGTAATACTGTACTGCAGCCTCAGGGCTACGTCTTTCCTCATGAGCCACCATCCTTTGCTTCACCTATTTAAAAAGTTAAAGGAGTTCTTCTAAATCTATTTAATCCATACGTTGTAGAAATAGTGCTATAATCGTTTCTTAAATCGTTCAAGAACATTGTATTCAATATTATCCATTAAAGCAGGGGTTGCTAACCCATGACCTGCATATCTCCTCCGTGTCGTTTTTAAAAATGGCACCCCACTGTGATATATGAAGGCCAAAGCTTTTTTGGTCCCCCCTTCCTGACTGTATTTTCCAAAATACCCCCAAATTAATCATGCCCACTTACTTATACATTACAACATGTGGCCCCTGGATGACTGAAAAGGTTAGCTACCCCTGTATTAAAAGGTACATACACCCCTAAACATGCATGTATTTATTATGGAGTAAAGCCCATTTTGCGACAGTAGAGCTGAAATGCATACATTCTTTGGATTACAACCTTATTGGTACTAGCTATCAAGCAGACATTCAATAATGATATTTAAATATGTTTACATTACCAGCTTTATTCTTTGCAAGTTTCTTGCTGCTTGCTGTACCTGCCCCGTAAGTCACTCCATCAATAATAACCGAGGCTCCAAAAGGCTCACTTGGGTTCTCTTTAAAGAGGAGAGAAAATGGGAAGCCACCATATTCTAAACAAATCCTAATCTTTCATGATTTAGGATGTCTGAGAACTACCAATTCTCTTTGTGTAAGATAAACAAAAGTGATTTCGACCAAATAATGCAAACTGGCTGCTTTCATCACAGGTTTACAGAATAAAAACGACAATTTCCCTGTCATCTGTTTGTGACATAACTACTGAAAAATAAGTTTTCGAAATGCTAACACAGTCCTCAGATGCTATGTTAAAGTTCTAAGATGTAATCTAAAAAGGTTGTACAAGTCCTATCAATATGCAACCCTTAATTTAGTAGTTCTCAGATTCCACATTAGCTGGTCAATGACCTGCTATCTTAAGACTTTCATTTCCATTTGTTGGTGATTGACATTTTGAATGACCACAACTAGGAATCTGCACATTACAATGAGTCAGTTTTTTCTTCAAACCCAACAAGGGACATTTCTTAATTTACATTATTCTAGATGCAGTGCACATCCCTGTCAATGCCTGTACTGTTTATTTTCCTGGAATACTTGGCTCAAGCTTAGATCATGTACAGCCAAGACACTGCAAGTAACTGTTGCTCTACAAAAAAAATACTATAGTGAAGACTTACCACATTCAAAGAAATTGTAAACAGGTCGAACCTTTAGGACTCGTTGCATATATTCATGAAGGATGCAAACTTCAGACTTCCCATTGGGATTAATAACAAACTCTATTTAAGAAAAACATTTTACAAATGTCTTTAAGGATTTTACTACCAACAGCATAACATATAGATTAGGAGCTCCTGATCATAAAGCAAAAAGTAAAATCAGTATTCTAATTCAGCTTAGACAAGTTCACGTACCGCTCAGCTTGCCTGAAGAGGGGCAGGTACATACCCTCTTCTACTCCCCCCCAACGTAACATTTCTCAAAGTGGAAGAATCACTTGGACACGCCTCTCTAACTGAAACACCCACATTACACAATACTTTATGTGTGAAGTGAAAAAGGAGACACATGTCACATGCAAAGTCATTGGCTGGATGTGTGTGCACTTGCTCCTTAATTTCAGAGTGTTCATGTTGGAAAATACATATAGAATATCTCCAATAACCAATTCCAATGACAATAATTAGGACACATTCTATTTCATGTTCAATGATCTGCTTATAGGAAGCTGCTTATAGAGTCAGAGCTCAGTATTGTCTATACCAGTGTTTCCCCAAACTTGGGTCTCCAGCTCTTTTTGGACTACGGGTCCCAACATCCCTAGCTAGCAAGACCAGTGGCCGGGGATGGTGGGAACTGTGGTCTGAAAACAGCTGGAAACCCCATGGCTGGGAAACACTGGTCTACACTGATTGATAGCAGCTTGGCAAGGTTTCAGACATGCCTCTACCACCCCTTCCTGGAGATGCTCAGGATTGAACCGAGACCTTATGCATACAAAGCAGATGTTCTGCAACAGAGCTCTGGCCCTTTCCATTTAGTTTCCATCACTTCCTGCACACAAAGCAAAGTATTTCAGGTAGACCATTCTACACTTTCCAAGCACAGAATTAAGTTCAAGCTACAGAAGTACTTGGGAAAGCTTCCATAAACTGTAAGGTAGCATGGCTTCACTAGCTCTCTGAACCTCTCCCCACGTCTTACAGCAAATTGGTTGCTGCACAATCAAACAAGGAAAGTAATATGTCCCAAGTCCTTCTAAAAAGAAACATTACTATAACCAAAAGCAACTATCAGTAATGAAGACAAGCAGTTTTAATACTGCCATAGCTTGAAATGTAGACATGACTGCTATAAGCATTCAAAAGAATTGCTTTGCAAGAAAGTCAGTTTTATGAAAGGCAGGGAAATCACCAATTGAGCCTATTAGAACCTGGTGTCCTGACCAAATTTTCATATTTAAAGAGGAACCAGGTGATTGCAAGCAACCTGTTCTGCAGGGAAGCTAGGATCATTTTTACACATGTATTTTGTTACTTCCAGTACTAATGCAACTCGGACAAAAACTAAGCGCTCGTGTAATGAAAAAAGTTAAGAGTTGTTCCTTTCAAGCTCTAAAGTATATGCAAGAGCCACCTAAAGAGCTACAATACAAATGTTAACATACATAAAAAGGCTTACCTTTTTTTGTGGGTGCATCTTGCACAGACAAAGTAATAAGTTTTTGATTGGCTGGTAAAATGGGTCGCTCGGACTCTGCTTGTTTCCTCTTCATCTCACGATTGAACTGTCGTCTCTCTGCCCAGGTTCTGAATTTCTTTACAGTTACTTGTTCAAAATCAAAACGCTTTTCAAGGTAGTGTCTAAAATCTTCAAGATCTAGGAAAAATATTCAATCTGCAGGCTCAATAAAAAGCTACCCACCTTTACATTACAAAGACAGTGACAAAATCCTTAGGTTCAAAAGAAACATTCTGTTGCTGCGGGTAAGGGTGCCCACTCAAATGTCCTGTTTGCAAGTGTGCCCACAGGCCTCAAAAGGTTGGCAACCCCTACTTTTGATGGCCGGCAGGTCCCAGCTATGCTACAATTCTAGCATTTCACTATGCATGATGATGGAATATTTGAAGTAAAGATTTATACATTAGTTTTATTGCGCATCCAATTTATTTTATCAGGTGCTTCCATCGGAGAATTGAAAAAGGGCTGCAGCATACAACAAACCAACTAAATGCTTATAACTACAACTAAATACAATGGAATTGTATTTAAAGCACACAAGTAGCAGCAGCATTTCATTACAAATTGAAGGAGAAATGGAAAACTGAATTAGCATTTACTGTATTGCAATGAGTATAGTCTAGACATCTCCTAGGCTTGCAGCCCTCTGGATTTGCAAGTTCTACATCTGTAAGCCAAGTGCCATAGCATCCACCACAAGGAAGCCTACATGCTTGAGTTAGATTCTTAGCACTCAAGAAATCAACATTTTTGACACTTACCTACTGATTCATCTTTGCACACCTCAACCCTTGGCCTTAACTTGACCTAACGCTCCTTGTGCTGCATCTCCCCCAGGCGGATCTTTCTCATCTAAAGTCCCAGAATCAGCAGCAGTGGAGTCCGGCTCCTCTGTTTGGCAGTCAAATTCTACAGACTTATCCATGAGTTTTATAGGCGATACTTCGCCATTTGGGGTGATGTCATTACTTTGTTCCCTTTCCTCGTTTTCCTTCATTTTCTTATAATGCAAACATGGAATGCTACTCAACGGGGGATCATGTTTCTGCAAATATAAAATTTTAAAGTTAAAATTATGAGAACAAAACTAAAAACCCAGATCTAACCTCTTCCAGTAGTGTTCAAAGTTTGCTATATGCCTCCCCTATCATACACCCAGCAACGCCTGAAGATTGAGAACTTTGTAGAGATTTGCTATGTGAGCATTTTCAAGAAAATGGAATATGTTGCCGAAAAGCTATTTTATGCTTTATATAGCCAGCCACAGCATGTCGACCATTTATTTCCTTCAACATCTGAATGGAAGTTGTATGCATGCGAACAAAAGGGAATTGCACTTTGGAGCTATGCAATGTCATCCTGAATTAATTATTTTATTTGTTAATGCAGTTATTCAATTGTTACCAGAGTACCATGTGAACGTAAGTGCAATCCACTGGAACTGCAGTGCTCCTATAAAATGCCCAGTTTAATAAATGAAAATAATGAAGCAACAGCATGATATCATTGTGAAAATACAAAATTTTATAACATTGTTGAATTTGCTTTATGATTTCAATTATGACTTACTGTAGATACAGCCTAGTAAAATTCTAAAATTTATTTATACAAATGGCATTGAAAGAGGTAATATTTCCCCCATGCAATCTGCATATTATTCAGGGTGAGAAATTCAGATACCTTCATATTTAACTTGGTTTCCTAACCTAAGCTATTATGGAAGCTAATTCTTAGAAACAGCTCATTTTTAGAAACATAAACTGAACCAGCAAGTAAAACTAAAGTAGGTCTTTAGGCAACTATGTTCAGTGACATTTTGTCAACAATACTTCTATGAATAATTACAACAAAAGGCTACAAATATGTTGTGAGGGGAGAGACTCCATCAGGCAAGGCCTCTTTCCACCTGTCTTGCCCCCATCCTCCAGTCTCTGCTTCTTATTTTGTATTGTATTATGTTGTGCACTGTGGCTTGCTGTTTTATTGGAGTTTAGAAATTATTTCTGTAACTGTTAAGAGTGGATTTCTGTTTAATCTTCAAATGCTGATATTTAATATATTATTTTAATGAATGTTAAATGTTATTTTATTTGCATACTGTATTATGCATATTGTCTGATTTATATGATGTTAGCTGTTCTGAGCCCGGCTTTGGCCGGGATACAAATAAAATTTGTGTGTGTGTGTGTGTGTGTGTGTGTGTGTGTGTGTATTATTATTATTATTATTATTATTATTATTACAAAATCTAATTTCTCTAAATGACCAAATTTATTGAAGTCTGTTCCATACCCCTTATGCTTCCTGTTCCTAAGAAGTAAGGTCTGGACCAGGTGACAACTCTGGATTCTCGGTGCAGATATACAGGAATGCCTGAGTTATGGAATGTCATGATCCATCCATCAGGCAAGGGCTCTGTAGGTGGACGGCCACGACCTTCAGAATAAAGGAGAAACTGCTCAATGCACAAGATGTCTTATCACAACAAAAGTGGTTGGAAGGATACACAAGAAGTCTAAAGTTAGATATCAAAGAAATATATCAGTGTAAATGATCAACCAAGAGGAGAGTAAAAGCTGCTGCCACCTCTCCCAACCCTAGTTAATAGCAAGGCTGTGAAGGGGCTCCCTGTTTTTGAGGCCCACAATGACATTCAATCGAAGCCCCATACGTCCCCGTAATATATTGAAGTGGTCAGATTGCATTTACTTCCAACCTGTACACAAAGTTAGCAATTTGCTCTCCAGGGTGAAACAGTATTTTGAACAGCAAGTAGCACATGAAAGCAAAACGGAAGTAAATATGAATATATTGTTTTATTTCTCTCTCGCTCATCCTCAGTATTATTCGAGCTGCAATATGTTTGCTGCACCATATCAACTTTTTAAAACCCTCAAAACCGTTTACAAAAAGAACAAAATGATTAAATTATCAGTAAAAAAACCCAGCACAACTACTTAAAGCAGAGTTTCCCCAACTTTTCATGTTGGTGACACACTTTTTAGACATGCATCATTTCATGACAAGTAATTCAGATTTACTAGCAAACTGGAGGTTAAATTAACCCCTTAGCAACACAGGGAGCATTCATGCAACACACCTACACACTGCAGCCGTCACACTAACATTTTGACACACAGTTTGGAAAGCTCTGACTTAAAATCTTCCAAAAAATAATTAAAATTGATGATGAACTGAAAGCCAGATTTAAACACGTCACACATATCTGGGTAGACTTCCCTAAAGTATGGCAGCTGGGTGCTACCACACTGAAAGATTGATTTCTTACAAATACTAACCGCTGTTAAAATATATTTATTGTATGCCTCTTTTTGTACCTCTCCTTTTTCCATTAGAAAAAGAGCAGGGAATGCAAATCCCTAGGAATATGCACTTGCCCCCTTTTTGTGGCTTCACAAAGGACTGAAAACATTACATGTTTATTGTAATTTATTAACTTCAAGAGAAGCCATATGCATTTAAAAAAAAAAAACAAGCAAAAGGCAAAATACTCTTTTCCACATCATAAACCCAACTTGATTTAGGCTGCAATCCTGAGCACACTTATTTGACAGAAACTACCACTGAACAAGGGATGCGGGTGGCGCTGTGGGATAAACCACAGAGCCTAGGGCTTGCCAATCAAGTCGGCGGTTTGAATCCCCGCGACGGGGTGAGCTCCCGTTGCTCTGCTCCTGCCAACCTAGCAGTTCGAAAGCACGTCAAAGTGCAAGTAGATAAAGTGCAAGCGGGAAGGCGTTTCCGTGCGTTGCTCTGGTTCACCAGAAGCGGCTTAGTCATGCTGGCCACATGACCTGGAGCTGTACACCGGCTCCCTCAGTCAATAAAGCGAGATAAGCGCCGCAACCCCTCGCAGATTTCTAATGAAAGTGTTCAGAGTTTATCTTCACAAACCTCACATTCAGCATCTATCTAAAATATTATCCTTTAGGATTCCACACTAATATACAATAAATGTCTACATCAGGGTAGAGCAGACTTAAGGCTTGTGGGATCTACTTTGGATTTTAACAGAGCCTCAAGATCAAAGAAGAGCTAGATCCAAAAGACTCACACTTAGAATTAAGAGTGTGTGATGCTTCTAAGCAGCTGTTGAGGAAATGGTTTCAAGTACCAGAACCAAGCAGAGTTCATCATTCTTCCACACAGATATGTACTTTTGGCACTCCAAGCTTTCCTGGTTTCATCAGTCTAATGGGACATATGGGGGGGGGGTCGGGTCACTTTGCAGTTGATACTGTTCAGCAATTGGGACTCAGAATTTCAGAAACCCCTTGCCAATCTACTGCAGATCATACAGAGATCCCAATCTACTGGGTTACACAGCCTGTGTGAGCCTCAGGGCCAGCCCACCATGAGGCAAGATGAAGTGACAGCCCCAGGGGGCAGGATCCACAGGGGCAGTAGATCCAATCCCCAAGGAATGCATTGCCTGCTGCCACCACTACACCAATGGCAGTGACAGCTGTAGTACACTCTTTGGAAGCCAGATCTGTTACCTCCTCAGCAGCTACAGCAGCCACCTGGCAAATAGGTGCTGCTACTGGTTTCCTTCCACCCTTGCTCCCGATACAGATCTTTATTCTCCCCTTATTCTGACGCAGCTCTTCATACCCCCTTCTTCCCTGGTGGGGGGGGCATTTTGTGGTTCGCCTCAGGTGCCAAAATGTATTGGGCTGGCCCTGAGGAGCCTACAAGCTCAGTATTTCTTATCTATGGTGGTGGCCAACCAGGAACTTCCTGGTTTTGCTACCTGCTTCAGAAAGGAAGGAGGCTATTATCAAGAAGGCCACAAGACCGGGGCGATGGACTGCTTTTGGACTGGTAGGCCACAAGGTGTGCCAATCTTTGAAGCTACTTTTAAAATAACTAATATATTATGGGTATGTTCAGACCATTACTTCAAAAATACTATTGCAAAAAAAGAGTACATATTAAACATATCTATAGTTATATATAATGTAAATAGCTTACTTTTAAGAACTGTTTTTATTTTGGTCATCATTGGCTGCACAGTTGTCTCTCCATCAGATTGATGGTCACTCTCCCTGCATATATTTCTCATCAATTCTCCTTTTCTTAGGAACAGAAAGGCCTTCTTCCAGCAAAGCATCCACATCATTATCAAATTCATCCTGAAAAACACATTGTGATATACCCATGCCCCTATACCTATTCTCCTCCTCAGACTATACTGAAGTCAAAGCAAGAATGATTTGTACAGGGATCCAGAAAATCCCATCCCCATAAGCCAAGAATTAAAGTGGCATGTTTTAAGTAAATTATTAACTTAGCACTTTCTTAGCATTCTCTAGAATAACAAAGTTCACAGCCTTCATACTGAAACAAAATAAGAAAACAAATCACAATATATCCATTCTCAGTAATATATATATGTATATTTCATACAGTTAAGCAGCTCTTAACACCACTCCCAACAATTAAGCATTTGTTATAATCTGAATATTACTTGGTACAGACTTTTTAGTTAATATATAAAACCTGGAGAAATGTTTGAAATTAGAAACAGAATTTACTTACCTCATAAGAATAGCTTAAGATTTCTTCATCCACTTTGTCTCTCTGAACGATTGCTTTAGACGTAACCCTCCTTCTTCATCTATTTCCATCAAATTTTCTGTAAAATCTTCTAAATCATCCAGAACTGCATACTCAACTCGCTTTTCCTGATCTACATCATTTTCATCCTCCTTTTTGTCATCATTTTCACCAGCTACCCGTGTAGCTTGACCATTACTACCCCCACCCAGAGGACAAGCATGCATACCCCCATTAACATTAATACTAAATCTGTATCTGCCTCATAACCGTGCTCAGCTCCAGTGTACAGAACTTTCCTGTCTTTACTTTTGCAGCTCTCTGTAAAGCTAACACTAATCTTTACATCTTTAAGCAACTTAAGATCAGGGGTGAACTTTCTAACTGATGGCGCATGACGAGCAGTTCTTGGGCTTTGGTCACTATTAGGATCTACGATAAGACGACTTTTGTAGCATGACGATCCCTTTGTGAGAAGTTGTATTCTGCCGACAGTGTGTGCGTCCCCAGCAGGGGTATCTGACTGTCCATCACCACCAGAGCCAACGTCCATTACCTCTGCGTCACTGGACGTTTGCAGGGGAGGTGGTGGAGGCTGTTCATTAGGCGGCAGTGGTGGGGGACAAGAATGGTTCTCCACATTCGCTTCTGTTGCTGGCTCTTTTGGAAGGGGAGGTGCATTTTCATAATTCTCCATAATTAAAACTTACAAAAAACAAGGCGTTAAATAAAAGGTATATTGATCTATACTCCTAACATGCAGAAGTCCATCAAGATCGGATTTGTCATGCTCTATTCAATGTGCAACACTGATGATTCAATTAAGCTGACTACATTGTTCTTTTCATTAATGTAGACAGCTTTCAGAACCACTGTCTCAATTACTGGAAATCACAATGCATTCAGCTTAAATAGCTGATGTCGAAGTAAAGAGCATCTTCACTGGCCGCATGCAGGTGTCCTTTTCTTCTTTCAACCTACAAAGAGAAAAAAAGAATAATCAGAGCTTTCTTTCTATTGCTCTCTAATTCTAAAGGACAATTCTGCTACACAAAATTCAGAATGACATGTTTTACCTGTTGTTGTTAAACAGCAACACAAAAAGCAGTTTAATCTAAAAAATAATGCTTATGGTGACTGAACAAGCAGGTGAACTTGAACAAGCAGTTGAAGCATTAAAATGGGGCTATGCAAAAGTACCTATTCTTCAAGTCAACCAACTGCTGAACAGACTACAACACAGTTACTGGCTCACATGCTATTGAAAGCCAATATTGGCACACAGAAAATACTGTTTTATTTTTAATTCCAAGTTTTTTAAAAAGCAAGCTCCTTTCATATGAAACATTTGACTACCTATTATTAACTAAATGCTAATTCTAGTAAGACAGTAATACCGCATAAATATTAGAGTATTATTATTAGGTTTATTGTCTTTATCTAAATAAACAAAATCTGAAACTCAGAGACAACATAAAGGATAAATACAAGGACACTGGAATGATTTCAGTGATGTACACACGGTTACACCAATATGAGCAGTCACAGAATCTTAAGAGTGACTTTACACAAGATGGCTCTCATATATGAATAGCACTTCTGTGTAGGAATCTGCATGTTATTTCTCTCACACATTTTGACGCAACAAATGCATACATCTGTGCTGCAAGACTAGATAATGACAAGTGCAGGCTAAAAGGAAGATGATGCAGGGTTCAAATCATCTCAGTCAAGCACTCACTGGATATCTTTAGAGAAGCTTAAGACTACCATAAATAACATATCTGAGGTTAGCATATTTTAGAGACTGCTTCCTTAATAAAATCCTAAATGCAGGCTACCTATAAATGATATGTTATTTTAGCTGCACATACACACTTTTAATCTGGGCTTCATATATATCTCTATATCCCTATCTATTATATCTCTATTTAATATTATATATAAATATATAAAATAGTTTCTGTAAGAGAGCAATTTGCCCAGCTGGTAGTAATTAAACCTGTGAATAAAATTCTTATTGCACTGTGGTCTTCTCTTGCACTCATGGGGTGAAATCCAGAAAACACAATTATCTCTATGTGCCCTCCCCACAAGACAGGAAATATTAATCCTGAAGAGCCTCTCCCAAAATGTTTTCTACAGCAAACCATCCTTTTACTGCCCATTTTAAAAACCTACATTAAAATCAAAGGTTTTCAAGTACATTATATTTTAAGAAATATATACCATTATTTTTCTGTGCACAACACGCCCCAGTGTATAAGAAGTTGGGGGACTCAACCAATCACCCGGCCCCACAATGTACTGCCCGTGTATAAGACAAGGCCTGTTTTTAAACATTATTTTGAGTAAAAAACCTAGTCTTATACACGGAAAAGTACGGTACTTATTTTCACTGCAGTGACCAGGGAGAGATAAGATGGGAATTTCTTACCTGTTGCTAATTGATTTCTCCAAGTCCCTCTATGTAAACCCCCCCCCCAAAATTCCTACCAGCAGGAATAAAGGAATTACTCCCCCATCCCACAAAACCCCAGCGGTTTGGATCAGCTCAATTCAAACTTCAAAGAAAACTAAATACTTCCATGCACTAGGGCTGGGCGATATATCAATATACGGTATTGTCCAAAACTGGTTTGATGTCCATATTGTGATATCAGTTTCATAATTTTTGACCTGACAATATACTGTATCACGAATCATAAGGAGTGTGTGCGCACACAGGCAAAAATCACAACATGGGAAAAACCGTGAAGTTAGCCAATGCCTCTACATAGCTCCATCCTTATTTCAGACATTGTGATATACCACAATGTTTAGCAGGTGTTATATTGCAATGGTGAAAAACTGGTAACACCCAGCCCTACCATACACAGTTCTTTCAAACATTCACACCCCCAACACACTACACAGGAGATGCAATTTCAACACAACTGCCTCTCCCCATTGCTCCTTCCATGAATTAATATTTGCGGAAAAAATGGGTTGGGTGGGTGGGTGTGCAAGAGTTTAACTTTCCACATTAAGTTTATCTGAGAGGAGGAAGAGTACATAAATGCAGATGGATGAAGTCTGGAAGAATACTTCCATTTCTTCTTTAAAAAGTGAGAATAGGAGAACCTACTGGTTTGTATAAAATGGAAGGAAGACCCAGCTTACATAAACTTAAAAGGAGCAATGCTGTTTTGATGTGCAGAAGTCACAATAACGTCTACCCTAACCCTTTCCATAAATGAGTGGTAGATGGTTATAACACAATGACTGTCTCCATTAATACTACACTTGTTTTCTTCTAAACATCAGGAAGAACTTTCTGACAGTAAGAGCTGTTCAACAGTAGAACAGACTCCTTCGGAAGGCTGTGGACTCTCCTTCAGAGCAGGTTTTAAAGCAGAGGTTGGGTGGCAATCCATCATGGATGCTTTAGCTGAGATTCCTGCATTGTGGGGGATTGGACTAGATTACCCTTGGGGTACTTTCTAATTCTACAGTTCTATCATTTAATTCTTCTAGGGTAAGCATACGATACAGGCAAAGTACATGTTATGATTGTACCAGCAATGTTTCCTGCAGCAAACATATACAGTGCCGAAATTACAAAATACAGTTGTACATCAGAAGTCGAATGAAATCAGTTCCGGAAGTCCATTCGACTTCTAAAACATTTGGAAACCGCGGAAGCAGCATCAGAGGTTCGGATTCCAACATTCGCAAACCGGAACACTTACTTCTGGGTTTGCGGCGTTCGGGAGCCAAAACGTTTGACTTGCAAGGCATTCGGAATCCAAGGTATGACTGTACAGAAAAACGCAGGTTCACACAGCTCAGCCACCTGGATAACCCAGATGCAGACATACTTTTGTTCCACATTTGTTTTCTGAAAAGAGCACTAAGAACACCAAGGTTTTCTGCAGAGACCAGCTGTATAGTCCTGACTAAATTAATATATGTCAAAAATGTATTATCTGGGGTGGAATCTAGACTCATATAAATAACCCTGTTAAAATACTTTTTTTAAAAAAGTTTGAAAAATATATTTAATTTTCCATAGTTCACCATCGCCATCTAGTGTCACATTTGTATAATGCACTTTACAACACACTTAAAACGTTTTATTTGCAGCTGTACTGTATAGCTGAGTCCTGGGATGGCTGAAATAACCTCCTTTTACATTAAAGCATTTGGGGGGAGGGGAGGGGGATGGAATGGTTTCTTACAAAATACACCAGGTTAACATGCAAGTACCATTTACCTATTCAGAAACAAGTCCCTCTGATTTTAGGCTCACAATCATAGTGTAAGTGGGTTTCAGCCAGTGTGCCGTGGTACCCTGGGGTGCCTTGAATGATGGTCAGGGGTGCCACAGGCATCTTGGCAGCCCAAAGGCTTGCAAAGCTGTTTATTGCAGCAGCCCTGGCTATAAGCTCTGAAGGCGAATGGTTTTACTTGGAGGCACCTCTCTTTGGGGCGGGGGGGGGGGGCAGTTCCGAGACCAGGGACGACAGCAGCAGCTGCCCAGAGGACTCCCAAGGAGAGGGGAAAGGAGGCTGAGGGAATACTCCACAAGGGAGGGTGAGAGGCAAGAGGTGACATAACTAGGCTCCTGAGCTCCACAGGGGTGCCGCAGAAAGAATGTCAAGGGAGCCGTCTGAAAACCTCTGGGTCTAACTGATTGGAATGTGTTAATGTTAGAATGCTGAAATTAATGGCCGAATTATTATTGACCAAAGACAGAGAAAATAACCCAAAACTCCAGACAGACCCACTATTCAAACTCTGACAAAGCAAACAGCACAGACAGACTAGTAACAGATTTTGTAGCTTAGTATGTTATTAAAACTTTATTGCGGTCCAAAGACCCACAAAACAATTTCAAATTAGTATGTTTTTGTACTTATCTCCAATATTTAATTAAGGTCCTGAAAATTCACTGAAGTTCATAGTGTGAAAGTGATACCAGAAAATCACAAAATACAACTGGTTCACAGACCCAGGCAAGCTGTCATCACCCCAAAACTATGTCTAAAAGAGAAAGCCCCTAGACTTCATAATTTCTTTAGTAGCAAAAGAAGAGACCAAACAACTTCAAGCCTCTCTCAGCAGTGGCATGGATATTCCCAAAGATTTTTCCAGCATCCACTCAGGTAATCCCTGAATGTACAAAAATAGCTTATAAAAATCAAAGTTCTATATTATGTAGTAAAGCAGCTAAGCCAAATGTATTTTCTGTGCCTACTGGCCTCCCATTTGAAGAACATGCTCCACTAAGTGACTTTGGCATGTGTTTTGCACAGGAGAAACTAAGCAACTAATTGGCTGATACATACTCCAAACGCCTTTGGGATTCAGAGGTGACAGGTTTTTCCCAGCCCAGTGTGGTCCTCAGCCAAGTTGAGCCATGAAACCTTAGGCAGTCACGCTTCCCCTCTTCCCAATCTGAAACATGAACCTAATACTAGCCTACCATGCAAAGCTGTTGTAGAAATTAGAGGTGCTTTGAGCACCCATAAAACACTATATACCATGTTTATTATTTTCAATTACTATCCAGTTACCGGTATGTGACATCAGTGTGCTAGGTGCTGTATACAACAAATAAATAAATCTCTGCCCAGTAGAACACACACTCTAGGATGCAGAAACTGCAGAATCACTTATGTGCTGCTGAGCCACACCTCACCTAAATAAACACTGCCATTTAAATGCTAAGCCAAGTTTAAACAATGGTTAACATGTGGCAACACTTGTGAACACAAGCAAAGTTCTAGGATAGCGTGCTTAATAAAAACAAAGAACTGGTCCTGCTACCATACTTTCAAAAGTCCAACAAACCAAAATCAAGTTGATTAAAGTACCCCCCTTCCTTTTATTTATTGAGGGCATGAAAGCAGGTAACCCTACTGGAATTAAACAAGCCTGAGATAAGTAATTTCTTCCCTTCCAAACACAACAGCATTTAAGATTACATAATATATTCTTGTAGACTATAGACCATGCAGGGTGCAAACATCAGGTGGGGGCTAGATCACAACCACCACACACTGTTTTCTGTGTTGTCTAGCGCAGTGTTTTTCAACCACTGTTCCGCGGCACACTAGTGTGCCGCGAGATGTTGCCTGGTGTGCCGTGGGAAAATTTGAAAAATTCGAAAGATTTTTTTAAAAAAATGTCAAATTTTCGCCCAGTAGGCGGGCGCCGGACTGTGTCCTGGGTATGGGGGTGGTGGGGTTTTTGACCCCACCCTCGGCCAGCATGGGCGCCGATTTACTTTATATATTACTTTATATATAGTCAATATAGGCACAGAGTTAAATTTTTTAACATTTTCTAATGGTGGTGTGCCTCGTGATTTTTTTCATGAAACAAGTGTGCCTTTGCCCAAAAAAGGTTGAAAAACACTGGTCTAGCGTAACAGAATAAGGCACAAATCCTTTCAAAATGTAGCAAAAAAAGGGCTAAGAACAAGCTCCTCACCACCATTCTTTAAGAGAAGGCTGACCCTTATTCAAAATCCAGTAGGTAACAAATGATAGAATAACGAATGTGGGGGTGGGGGGGGGGGGAAGAGAGGATGATCAAACTGGAAGCAGGATGCTGGACTAGAGGAAACTATGGACTGCATTCTTTGGAGAAACATGAAACTGCTTCACACAAAGTCAGAGCAACCATTCTTCAGGATCTTTCCCAATCCAGCTACAGTACTGGAAATGTTTCAAAAATACAATGAAACCTGATTCTAGAGGGGTAGCAGTGTTAGTCTGATAAAACAATTAAAAAACAAACAAAAAACGAGACTGTCTTGGGCCATGATAAACAGTTATATCTCCTAATCTTTCCTCTTAATATTGTTGTATTGAGAAATCTTAGAAAGTAGAATATATGCATTACTTAAATAAATAAATAAATTAAGCAAATAGATTATGGCATTGTTTTTTGCTCTCTATGGTGTGGCAAAAGCTTTCCTCAATCAATCTCGACTTATCAAAGGCATAATAAAGCCTCCTTGATCACTTTCTTTGAAGACCAAACCGGCTCTAATCAAGGAAAGCACCTGCAAGTCTTTCAAAGGCCACAAGACCAGGGCTTTTTTTTGTCTGTGTGCTTTTTAAAAAGCCCTAAGAAATTAAACCTCTTACCTCCTACCTGCACAACAAGTGATCACGTCACTACACAGCAGCCCCAAAACTACTACCATAAACAACTGTTCTTAGAAGGCCGGGTATATCCGTCCCATAATTTCACGACGGTGGTAAGTAATAGTATGGCCATCTTCGGCCTCACTTTTGTATCCCGCTATCTAAGAGCGGCCTTATTTATTAAATAAATAATTTTTTTAAAACTCCTGAGGGATCGGGGGTAGCACCCGCTGGTCTTACTAAGGTTTCCCTCCCCGCCACCCCCAAAAAAACCCATTTCGCACCCCCTTCCAAATAATTCCATTCAACCTTTTTTTGTTTGTTTAAAGGCGAGCGAAAGTAATTCGCGTCAGCCGCATCAACAAGGTTCCGCCACCAACCACGGAGCCTCCGCTTCCTCCCGAAACCGCGAGGCCCAAGCCGAGTAAAAAGAAGGCCCGAGGGCTCGGCTGGGATGATTCCCCGTTATCATTCCGCATCTCCACCACCCCCTCCCTACACACACACCGCCGCCCTCCCCCAGTAGCTGCGCAGGGCCTAGGCCCGGGAGTGGGCTCTCTCTCGCGCGCCACTACCGTCCAAGGACGGCGGAGCTGAGGCGGCCAGGCCGCGCCAAAGCCCCGTTCTCTCCTCGCCGCGCCCTGCCGGAGCCCACAGGCCCGGCACCCACCTGGGCCATGCCCGGAGTAGTCCCTGCCGCTCCACGCTCGAGGGCTCGCGTTTGTGCTTTCTCCTCGCCCCACCTCCAAAGCCAAAGTGAGGGGGGAGAAACCAGCCGGGATAGGAGGAAGGGGCCGCGCCGGCGTCGTTATCTTTTCTTTTTTCTTTTTCTCCTCCTCCGTCGCGGGAGCTTCTTTTATTTCCCTTCCCTCCCCTCCCGCCCCCTCTCAGGGAAACCGCCTTCTCGTTGCCACGGCCGCCATCTTTAAACGTTCTCTCCCTCCCCTCCCCTCGAGGCTTTTTTTTTTTTTTTTTTTGGCTGGGTTCTCTCTCAGCCAATCGCCGTCGAGGGCTGGGCGCGTTCTGGCTCCCGCCTTTTCTGCCCATTGGCTGAATGCCGGCTTTTTGCGCGCGGCGTAAGAAACAACAGGCGCGAGAAGGGAGGAGGGGCGGGAGCAAGGAGGCAAAAGGCAGTTAGGTTTTAAAAACAGTAATATAATAATAATAATAATAATAATAATAATAATAATAATAATAATAATAATAATAATAATAATAATAATAATAATAATAATTTATTATTTGTACCCCGCCCATCTGGCTGGGTCTCCCCAGCCACTCTGGGGGGCTTCCAGCAAATATTAAAATACATTAACATGTCACAGATTAAAAACTTCCCTAAACAGGGCTGCCTGCGGGTATTTTCTAAATGTCATATAGTTGTTGATCCCTTTGACCTCAGAAGGGAGGGCATTCCACAGGGTGGGTGCCACTACTGAGAAGGCCCTCTGCCTGGTTCCCTATAGCTTTGCTCAGGGGCGTAGCAAAGGGGGGTGGGGGCGGTTCGCCCCAGGCAGCGCCCTGGTAAGGGTGACACTTGGGGTGGGGGCCCCACCCCCCGCAGCTGCCCTGTGCTTTTTTTTTTTTAAGGCTATTTTCGGCACTGCCGGGGCGTAGCCGCAGGGGCGGCTAGCGAGGAGGGGTGTCACCCCCCCTTGCTGGCCGCTGCTGCGGCTATGCCCCAGCAGCGCCAAAAATAGCCTCCCCCCCCCCCCCCGCTTTCAGCGCTTTTTCCGCCATTGGCTGGCTTGCGGTGCCGCGGCATGCCGCGGCTCCGCCCAGGGAGCCCAGCGGCGGAAAAAAACGCTGAAAGGGGGGAGAAGGAAGCGCTGAAAATAGCCTTCCCCCCCTTCAGCGGTTTTTTTCCTCCGCTGGCGCCCCGGCATGGAGAAGCAGGGAGGACAAGCCAGAGGTGTCACCATGCCGGGGCACCGCAAGCCAGCGAAAAAAAACGCTGAAAGGGGGGGGAAAGGAAACCCTTTCAGCGGCTTTTTTCACCGCGGCATGGGGCAAAGGCATCGCTCCGTGCACATGCGCGTTGTGACGTCATGCGCACGGAGCGCCGCCCTGCCCCCAGGGGTGACGCTTGGCTTGCCGCCCCCGGTAGCCAAGCAGCACACTACGCCCCTGGCTTTGCTTTTCGCAGTGAGGGAACCGCCAGAAGGCCCTTGGCGCTGGACCTCAGTGTCCGGGCTGAACGGTGGGGGTGGAGACGCTCCTTCAGGTATACAGGACCGAGGCCATTTAGGGCTTTAAAGGTCAGCACCAACTTTGAATTGTGCTCGGAAACGTACTGGGAGCCATTGTAGTTCTCTCAGGACCGGTGTTATGTGGTCCCAGTGGCCACTCCCAGTCACCAGTCTAGCTGCCGCATTCTGGATTAATTGCAGTTTCCGGGTCACCCCACGTAGAGCACATTGCAGTTTAACAACGCCAAAATGGCTCGATCAAGTGAGGTGTGATGGAGAAGCCAAAGGAGGCTTCCATGAGGCAGGTGGGCAAAGATGGTGGCTGTGAGGAAGCTTTCAGGACAGAATCCTAGAGTTGGAAGGGATTCCCCAGGGATCATCTAGTCCAGGCACCCCCAAACCTGGCCCTCCAGCTGTTTTGGGACTACAGTTCCCATCATCCCTGACCACTGGTCCTGTTAGCTAGGGATGATGGGAGTTATAGTCCCAAAACAGCTGGAGGGCCGAGTTTGAGGATGCCTGATCTAGTCCAACCCCCTGCAATCCGGAATGCATCCCACAGCCATCCCTTGCAAAGCCTTACTGAAATCAGTATACAGTATACCAACAACATTCCACAAAGCCTGCAATTTTATCAAATAAAGAAATAAGATTAGGCTGACATGCCTCGTTTTTGGAGAAACCCATGCTGGGTTTTAGTAATTGCAGCATCCTTTTCTAAGTGCTCACAGGTGACTGCTGAATCTGTTCCTAGGACGTTTCCTGGTATCAATCTCCCTTTTGCCTGCCTCCAGCTGCAGGAATCTCACCTGTTTTCCAAGAATGCTCAAATATAATAGACAAAGGCTCCAAGATCACATCTGCAAGCTCCTTTAGAACCCTTGGGTGCAGCTCATCAGGCCCTGGAGATTTGAATTCATTTAAAGCAGGCATCCCCAAACTTTGGCCCTCCAGATGTTTTGGACTACAATTCCCATAATCCCTGACCACTGGTCCTGTTAGCTAGGGATCATGGGAGTTGTAGGCCAAAACATCTGGAGGGCGAAGTTTGGGGATGCCTGATTTAAAGTACCTACTGAAGGTGTTTCCTTAACCACCTCTTTTCCTATCTACAGCTGCAGTTCCACAATTGCAACATTTATTCTGTGTTCATACTGCTTTCCTTTTTGGTGAAGACAGAGGCAAAGTAGGTGTTGAGCAGTTCTGTCTTCTCAATGTCACCCAAGAGCAGGCACCCCCAAACTTGGCCCTCCAGCTGTTTTGGGACTACAACTCCCATCATCCCTAGCTAACAGGACCAGTGGTCAGGGATGATGGGAATTGTAGTCCCAAAACAGCTGGAGGGCCAAGTTTGGGGTTGCCTGCCCAAGAGCATTTCTGCACTGCTTTCCTTTTGGGTGAAAACAGAGGCAAAGTAGGTGTTGAGCAGTTCTGTCTTCTCAATGTCACCCAAGAACATTTCTCCATATTCTCCATCCAGAGGACCTACTACTTGCTTGTGACGTAAGAAAGTATGGCAGTTAGCCATCCTTCCACAGTGGGGACATAGGTTTCTGGGCAGGAGTTGATCATGGTTTGCCAAACGTTCCTTACTCATAGCTCGTTTCTCCTTTTCGCCCTGAGTTTGTGCCTCTTCCATGACACCTTTGGTAAAGGCTGTTCTCCAATTGGAGCGCTTGCAGGCCAGTGTTTCCCAGCTATCGGTGCTTATACCAGATTTTCCTTGAGAGCATCTTAAACCTCTTTTGTTGTCCACTAGTATTTCACTTTCCATTCTTAAGTTGGGAATAGAGTAGCTGCTTTGGAAGATGATAATCAGGCAATAAAAAATATCAACAGTTATTAAGCTGTAAAATCAGCCTTGGTAGCCAACAGGGGAGCCTGTACATACTAATTTCAGATTTTTACTGGCTCTGAGAGGAATTTTGCTACAACCAGTGTAATAGTATTAAACTTATCCTTGACATGAAATAAGTCAGCAATTGCAGGTTGTCCCATTAGTATTGGATTGATTAGACGCTGTCAAACCTGTTTGTACAGATTACAATGCAATAAAATGTGTTCCATACATTCAACATCCTGGGAACAGCCTATCTTGGTACATGTATATCTGTATTATTTGTACAGCTAAAGAAGAAGCGGTGGTTTGTATAACCTGTGACTGGTGTATAACCTGTCAATCATCTGATGCCATCGATTGACAGGTGGATTGTCCTGCCCAGCTGTCAAACGTAGCTCTCTCAGCTAGGAATACAGGAAGCTACCTTAGATGAAATCATACCCATCTAGTTCAGTATTGTCTACACTGACTGGCAGAGGGTTTCAGACTGGAGACATTCCCAGCCCTATCTGGTAAAGCAGACATGGGGGTAGCTGGGAGGCAAGGCAGCGAGACAGCTGCTCTCCCGTAAATCAATACAAATCTGAGGTTCTGCCCCCCCCCCAACAAAAATCCTGGCAACATGAAAGCAGATGCTCTACTACTGCACACCAGTCTTTCATCCCTGACTGCCTCACATTGCAAACTCATCTTAAAACTATTACAAACTGTAATCCTAGGTTCTTGATCTTTCCTGAGAACTATTCTGTATTTTAAACTCAGGTGATAAAGAGTCAGAATAATTTTACCAGGCTTTTTTTTCAAACGCAATAGGGATATATTCCCCCGAACTGGCTAATGCAATTTCTTTTTCCTTTATTACCTTTTCTCCCCAACAACTACTCAGAGATTTTAAACAATGAGCCTATCATGTGGCAATGGAAATATCAGATTCAATGTTCTTGCCCACTTGATTGACCGAGGCACTTTGTATAGGGGAAAAATAAAGCCAAAATTTGTATGGATGATCCAGTCAGGTTTTTATATTTAATCTCCTCTATAGATTGCATTCTTTTAAAAATTGGTCCTCTCTTGTATGAACCCTTACAAGATATCTTGCCTTCCCATGATAAAACCAACTCCAAAGAGGATCATTCAAGGTAGCCTGGGCTCAATGTAACACACTCCCTATTTAGCAAAGGAGACAGAAGTGAACCCACTCATTCATCTCCTAAAAGTTCCAATGCGGCCCACTTTGTATTTGTCTTCTAGGAAGACAGAATCAATAAGCTATCAGTGGACTGAATTACATGCCAACATCCATGTGGTTTACCCCCAGACAGTCCCAAGCCTCGAAGTGACATTCTATTAACTCTCCTCCAGTCCTTTTCAAGACTGCACAATTCCTTTTTCTCCCACTCCTGTTGAGGCAGAAGAGAGTCTCTGAAAAATGAAGGAACCGCTTGGGAGTAACGCAGCAACACTTGCAATAACTTTACTGAACTTGGTGTGTGTGTGTTTGTGTGTGAGAGAGAGATAGACGGGAAGGTGAAATATTCTTCCCTTAATTATTCCTTCTTGAATAGAACTTCCTGTGGATTATTTTTCCTCTCAGTGCTAAAAGACAACTGAAGTAGGGAGCAGCCTCAAGCAGCACATACCTGTAATATCCAAGTGAAAAGTAAGGCTAAGATAGTCCAGATAGGTATCCCCACCAACATGCAAGCAGCGAATAAGAGACAGAGACTCAGAACCACCTAATCAGTTTGATTTTGAAGAGTAGCCAGTTTCCTCTAGAGGCCGTAGTTATTTTTCCTTCTTATTCTCAGAGCCTTTGCCCAAGCAGATTAATGACAGAGCCTAATACTCTGCTGTACTGGATGCAAAGGACATTACATCCATCATGTCCTATAGACCAGCTGTATGTTGAACAGCAGTAAACAATCACTTGGTAGCAGCTATGTTCACAGGAGCAATCAGGCTTCGTAACTGCATTACAAAGCCAAGGGCAGGCAGTTTATTTTGTTGTATTAAAAAATGGCTCCGGAAATGGAAGGCCACATATCACGCCTCTCCACAATGGTCTGTTTAGCACCCACTTAGGCAGAGGAATCAAATTAAAAAACAAAGCCAAATAATCTCTAATTGTTAATAAGGTAGCAGAGGACAACACTCAGATTATAGGGGAAGAGGTAAGTGGCTCCTTAATAAAATCTACAAACCTACATAATTCTGAAAATCTATAAAACTCACAATGAGACAGTTTCTCCCCTTGAAGGGGTAAGTTACCAACATTTGTAGAACCAGAATATAAGGATGATATTATTATTATTAACAATCATTTATGAATCGCTTCCCACGAGGCTTCCTGAAGTAATTTCCAATACAATAGCATATATAAAACTGTCAAAACAAATCCACATTATAAACAATTAGAAACATTATAAATATAAAACCAGTTTAAAAGAACAACAGGACCAACTGTACTAGATATTATAGGCAGCATCAATCGCTTTAAGCAGTTATGGCTTCCCCAAAGAATCCTACGAACTGTAGTTTGTTAAAGGTGCCGAGAATTGTTAGAAGAGCCCTTTCCCCCTCACAGAGCTGCGGTTCTCAAAGTGGTTTAAAAATAAATCCTGCTACCCAGGGATCTCTCAGAATTGTAGCTCTCTGGGAGGAGTAAAGGCCTCTGGTCCTAACAACTCTCAGCACCCTTAAACTACACTTCCCAGTATACTCTTGGGGAAGCCACGATTCATTAAAGTGGTATGATGCCACTTAAAATATATAGTGCAGATCAGGTCTGAGTAGCTGGGTCTCGGACCAGTCCATGATGGAGCTGTGCCTTTCCTTGCTCCTCTCCCCCTTTCATAAAGGTAAAGGTAAAGGGACCCCTGACCGTTAGGTCCAGTCGCGAATGACTCCGGGGTTTGTTGGGATACACAGAGTGCTGTGTAACACAGTAAGTCTGCAGGCTTGAGCTTGCTTGTAAAGTAAAAGAGACTGATGCAACAGGCCTGCAATGACTCAGCAAGAGTGTGCCGACAGATGATTGGCTGTTGTTTTGTATTAAAGGGGAACCTGTTAAGCAGGGCGTGTGGATGTAGAGTGTTATCAGAGAAAGAGAGAGTGAAGTCCTACTTGTTCTGCTGCATGAACTATCTGTATGTATATAGCTCACAATAAAAGAATACTGCACTAAAGAATCTGTGGCTTTTGCGCTGCTCTGCTACAACGCCGTGGAGGAATCCACGACAGGGTTGCGGCGCTCATCTCGCTTTACTGGCCGAGGGAGCCGGCGTACAGCTTCCGGGTCATGTGGCCAGCATGACTAAGCCGCTTCTGGCGAACCAGAGCAGTGCACGAAAATGCCGTTTACCTTCCCGCCAGAGCGGTTCCTATTTATCTACTTGCACTTTGACGTGCTTTCGAACTGCTAGGTTGGCAAGAGCAGGGACCGAGCAACAGGAGCTCACCCCGTCGCAGGGATTCGAACCACCGACCTTCTGATCGGCAAGCCCTAGGCTCTGTGGTTTAACCCACAGCGCCACTCGCGTCCCCCTAAATCAGTGGTGGCTAACCTTGGCACTCCAGATGTTTTGGAACTACAACTCCCATCATCCCTAGCTAACAGGACCAGTGGTCAGGGATGATGGGAGTTGTAGTCCCAAAACATCTGGAGTGTCAAGGTTAGCCACCACTGCTAAATGCTCAAAACACTTTGTTCCTTGTCCATAGATGCAGTTGCACCCGGGGGGGGGGCGTGCGTTAATACATTAAAAAACAAAAACAAAGCTTCCCTAGTCACAGCAAGCATATCTCTGCAGTGGTGCAGCTGCCTGACATTGTAATCTGAACAGGTGCCAAGTTCAGGGTTATAAATTTCCCTGGAGCAGAGAATCCAAAGATTCTGTCAGTTCTGATTATTTCCCATTCTAGTCTAGCATCTCTCTCTGACATGAACGAGCCAACCTGAGCTTGCCCATGGAGTACCCTCGACGTCTTTCCATTGGGCATGGTGCTTTCATCCAGAAAGACTTACTCGCTTCTCGAGGTCAGCTGAGGAGACAGAGCTTCAGAGGCCTTGTTGTTGCTTTTTCTTTGAGAGAAAGATGATTTCAGCTTTGAAATTGCCCCACGCATTCTGTTGGCGTACGCATAAAACAGAACTGTACTTTTCTTATAAGTTAATCTTTTACATGATTGGAGCAGCACCGTCATATTATGTGAGACAAATCAAATCAAATATTATTTATTGCATTAGCCATATGGCCATAGCACACAATGAGAAACCAGGCGGAAACCCACCGCAAACGTACACAAAATACAACAGATACACCCTACACACTTTGCACAAATACATCTAAAAACTTTTAAGTATAAAATCATGCTGAATGAAACAGATAAAACAAGAAGCAATAACAGGGCATGTCGACAGTGACTATGTCAGGAAGTTACATAGGTCTAGGGCAAGTTAGCCGAAGAGGTGGCCCTGAGTTTCAGTGCCTGTAAAATGTAGATAGCCACTCCACGTGTGACCAGAGGGTTGGCGTCTACCAATAAGTATTTCATGCGGTCGTCATCCCGGGCGATGGTCGGCAGGATTAAGAGGAAAAGCCTGGGTCTAACTGTAACATATAGAGGGCAGTAAAAGAAAAAGTGGATAAAGTCCTCTATCTTTCCCTTGTTGCATGGGCAGAGTTGAAGCTCCAGCGGAGTATTGGAAAATACACCCTGTAGGAATGCTGTAGGGATGGCGTGGAATCGTGCTAGACAATGGAAGGTGCAGACATTTCCTCCGTAGTCTGAACGGGAAAGTGTTATAAGTATTATTATTATTAGCTTTTCTTATTGAATTTTCCAAAAAAGAGAGAGAAACAATAAGAAATGCAGTCAAATGATAAAACTTAAATCATGAAAGATCAATGCAACGTTTTCCATGTGCACAAGGGAGAGGGGGAAATGGACTAACCACTCCACTTTCATGAAGACACTGGAGGACCCTGAATGCTCAGGGAGGCTAACAAATCTCTATCTGGTAACCCTACTGACCTTGAGCACTGGGATGCGGAGACACACACCAGCTGTTGCTTATTGCCCCCCCTTTTTTGTGTGCACCCATGTTTTTGCTCTGTGGCTACTGTGGTTAAGGAGTGGAAGTTCCTTGCTGTGGTGGGATGCTTGTGGGCAAAAATTCACTCCACACAGAGTGAGAGCCTGGATGCTTTGGAGAGCTGGGGGTGCTGAAGGCTGTTAAGTTACTCAAAAGCCACAGAGCAGGGCCCTCTTTGTGTGAGACAGGAACTGTCGCTGTTGTTTAATCTGTTTCCATCTGCTTGACTGTTTAGCTGATTTTACACATGTATTTAGCTATTTAACTTTTGTTGATGTAGATTTGCTTGTATGTACCTTATGACCCAGGGGACCCAGGTGGCGCTGTGGGTTAAACCACAGAGCCTAGGGCTTGCTGATCAGAAGGTCGGCGGTTTGAATCCCTCTGATGGGGTGAGCTCCTGTTGCTTGGTCCCAGCTCCTGCCCACCTAGCAGTTCGAAAGCACGTCAAAGTGCAAGTAGATAAATAGGAACCGCTCCGGCGGGAAGGTAAACAGCGTTTCCGTGCGCTGCTCTGGTTCACCAGAAGCGGCATTGTCATGCTGGCCACATGACCCGGAAGCTGTACGCCGGCTCTCGGCCAATAAAGCGAGATGAGCGCCGCAACCCCAGAGTCGGACACGACTGGACCTAATGGTCAGGGGTCCCTTTACCTTTACCTTACCTTATGATAAAATTGTTAAGTTGCTGTCACAGAGCAAGTCAACAGTAAATGACACCATTCAAAGTTGGAGTTCACGATGAGCAAAACCACAATCTTCACAGACTTGGCTGAGTGTCAGGCCTAATGAGCACATATCCCTGGTAGGTCTTGTCCCGTGGATCAGTTGCCAAGACTGAAAGTCTCTGCCTCCCCACAGCCGTCTAAGTCCTCCCCTCTGCAAGGCTTTCTCCAAGCGATCAGATATTGCACTGGGTGCAGCCTGTCACTGCTGTTTCAGCCCTCTTCTGGTTCTGGGAGACAGGGGAGAGGGGAACTTATCACAGCAGGAGGGAGGAGACATCTGTGACTCTTCACCAGCCTGACTCATCTTTGCCTTTTGGCTGCCCTCTTCCCATTCTCCTGCTTCAGCTTCTGAGTCTGGACTTCTCTCTGCCACAGACTCTCCCAGCTCACCAAGCCCTGTTACCTCCTCAGCTTCTACCGACAACTCCTCCTCCCTGTCTCCTCCCCCTTCTTCCTCTGACCTCTCATCGTCATCCCACCACCACTCCCCAGGCTCTGAGTTTTCTTTCCTTAATGGTTCCCCAGGTGGTCCCTCTCACCATTCTGGACACGGGTGGCACTGTGGTCTAAACCACTGAGTCTCTTGGGTTTGCTGATCGGAAGGTCAGCAGTTCAAATCTGCATGACAGTGGTGAGCTCCCATTGCTCTGTCCCAGTTTCTGCCAACCTAGCAGTTCGAAAGCACATCAGTGCAAGTAGACAAGTAGACAAATCCCGCTGTGGCGGGAAGGTAAACGGCGGAATGGTGGAATGATCTGCCACAAGAAACGAGGGCCCTGCAAGAGTTAGCACCCTTTCGCAGGGCTTGTAAAACGGAGTTGTTCCGTGTGGCTTTTGGGGTAATTTGAGTGTAATTTTTAAAAAATTCAAAATTTTAAAGTTTTAAAGTGTATTTTATATCTGTATTTTTAATCTGTGTTTTTATATCTGTATTTTTAATCTGTGTTTTTATATCTGTATTTGATTGTTAGCCACCCTGAGCCCGGTTTTGGCGGGGAAGGGCGGGATATAAATAAAAGTTTATTATTATTATTATTATTATTATTATTATTATTATTATTATTATTTCTGTGCACTCTGGTTTCTGCCATGGTGTTTCATTGCGCCAGAAGCGGTTTAGTCCTGCTGGCCACATTATCCGGAAAGCTGTCTGTGGACAAATGCCGGCCCCCTCGGCCTGAAAAGCAAGATGAGCACCGCACCCCATAGCCGCCTTTGACTGGACTTAACTGTCCAGGGGTCCTTTACCTTACCCACTATTCTTCTGTGTCCAACAAGTCCACGACAGTTGCTAAATTGACCTGTTTATACAAATTTGTAATTTCTGTGAATTGTGAATTCATTTTCCTCTGCTCATTTATATTACTTTGTTCCCTGCTTTGGAATTTAAAGCATTCAATGAAGAGCTGGCTAGAAAAACTGTGCACATGTAAATAATAAAGAAGCATTCTGAGGAAACACAACATGGTAGAATTTTTTCATTTTCTTTTAAAGCCCATCTAGGAACTCCTGGAATTTGTCAGACAGGTAGCAGGGTTGGACTCTGCACCTCGTTGGTGTCCAAGCAACTGATCTTGCAGCACAAGAATGGCTTCCCCCAATTACTCCTTGGTTGTAGGATCTCTCTTGCCACATATGAAAGAGCTATTTTTGTTTGGTGGCACAAAGAAAAAATAATTCTGAGATCTGGGATTCCTATTTAGAACTGTTCATGTGATCTGATGACAACATGGGTTTTGCCAGAGACTCTTCCTTCCTTCTACTTTCCCTTCCTGACTGCTTCTCTTTCTAATTTTTTTCTTATGTCTTTATTCCTTTTTTTATTCTCAGCTTTGATTACATAAGCATGCTCTTCTTATTGGTGTTATGAACTGACATGCCGCTTTTAAAACATTATTGTATATGTTAATTACTTACATTGTTACCAAAAAAATCTATAAAAACCCACAATAAACTATGCATTTTTTAAAAGACCCATCAAGGAAGATGGCAAACATTTCCATCAACCTTCACAATGTGTGGCTGCCATTCCAGATTAAATGTGTCTCCTGCCCACAGCCTTTAATGCTCCCAGTAGCTGCTCACAACAGATATCACGCCCCTGGCAATAATTTCAGACAGCATTGTAAACAGACAACAAATTCTAGCAGCAATGGCTAACCAGAGCACCATTACAACACACAGATGAAAAGGACAACTCACAGAAAAGGGAACTTTGCCTATCAGAGATGAACTAATGGTGGTGCTATTGCATAAGGAAGCTTCAGGTGAGGTTGTGCAGACCATCACTGTTTTACTGTGAAACAGCTTTTGATTCCAAGGTCCTGAAGGGAGGACGAAAGAAATCCAGCATATTATCCTATGAAAAATGGACAGCTGCATAAAACTATTTTTATTGGGGGGGGGGGGAGAAATCCCATGAATAAAGTAATAAATAAATAACTGGTTGACTGACCGAAACCAAAGGGTGCTCATCAATGGCTCCTCTTCATCCTGGAGAGAAGTGACTAGTGGGGTGCCACAGGGTTCTGTCTTGGGCCCAGTCTTATTCAACATCTTTATCAATGACTTGGCTGATGGGTTTGAGGGCATACTGATCAAGTTTGCAGATGACACCAAATTGGGAGGGGTGGCTAATACCCCAGAGGACAGGATCACACTTCAAAATGACCTTAACAGATTAGAGAATTGGGCCAAAGCAAACAAGATGAATTTTAACAGGGAGAAATGTAAAGTACTACACTTGGGCAAAAAAAATGAAAGGGTGACACCTGGCTTGAGAGCAGTACATGTGAAAAGGATCTAGGAGTCTTGGTAGACCACAAACTTGACATGAGTCAACAGTGTGATGCAGCAGCTAAAAAAGCCAATGCAATTCTGGGCTGCATCAATAGGAGTATAGCATCTAGATCAAGGGAAGTAATAGTACCACTGTATTCCGCTCTGGTCAGACCTCACCTGGAATACTGTGTCCAGTTCTGGGCACCACAGTTCAAGAAGGATACTGACAAGCTGGAACGTGTCCAGAGGAGGGCAACCAAAATGGTCAAAGGCCTGGAAACGATGCCTTATGAGGAACGGCTTAGGGAGCTGGGTATGTTTAGCCTGGAGAAGAGAAGGTTAAGGGGTGATATGATAGCCATGTTCAAATATATAAAAGGATGTCATACAGAGGAAGGAGAAAAGTTGTTTTCTGCTGCTCATGAGAAGAGGACACGGAGCAATGGATTCAAACTACAAGAAAGAAGATTCCACCTAAACATTAGAAAGAACTTCCTGACAGTAAGAGCTGTTCGACAGTGGAATTTGCTGCCAAGGAGTGTGGTGGAGTCTCCTTCTTTGGAGGTCTTTAAGCAGAGGCTTGACAGCCACCTGTCAGGAATGCTTTGATGGTGTTTCCTGCTTGGCAGGGGGTTGGACTGGATGGCCCTTGTGGTCTCTTCCAACTCTATGATTCTATGATTTCAACCTTCCCTATTGGTAGATTCACACATTCAGGCACTGTAATGCTCACACAGTGCCTCTCACAATTTCCTGAGGAGGATTTTGGAGCATCTGGATGTCTTGAATGGGATCCACTCCTGCACCCTCTCACACCACTTCTGGGACTAGCCATTTAGCCACTCCTCTCAATCAGCTGGCATCTCTCAGGATGTCATTGGGACGTGGCTGTAGCTCAGTGGTAGAGCATCTGCCTTGCATGCAGAACGCCCCATCTCTGGCATATCCAGGTAGGGCTGGAAGAGACAGCTGCCCAAAGCCACAGAGAGCTGCTGCCAGTCACTGTAGACCAGTGATGGCGAACCTTTTAGAGACTGAGTGCCCAAACTGCAACCCAAAACCCACTTATTTACCGCAAAGTGCCAACACGGCAATTTAACCTGAATGCTGATGTTTTAGTTTAGTCTACCACTGAGCTACAGCCACGTCCCAATGACATCCTGTTTAGGGAGGCTTTTAATGTTTAATAGATTATTGCATTTTAATGTTCTGTTGGAAGCCGCCCAGAGTGGCTGGGGAAACCCAGCCAGATGGATGGAGTATAAATAATAAATTATTATTATTATTATTATTATTATTATTATTATATTATTATTAGTTCAGAAAAAAACAACTCATACATTAACCTCTTTTGTCTTTTTCTTTTAAGACAAAAGAGGTTAATGTATGAGTTGTTTTTTTCTGAACTAATTATTATTATTATTATTATTATATAATAATAATTTATTATTTATTAATTAATAATAAATAAACACAATAACAGAGCTTTCAATGATACAAACAACTTTTTATCAAAAGGTAAAAGTTTGCATTAACCTTGTTTGGGAAATCATGGAAAGGGGAATTACTCCCAGACAACATGGCAGTTTTGATAATTTCCCTTCAAGGAACTCTTCTTCTTTCAAAGCAGAAGCTGAATGGCTATCTGCCATTGGGGGCTGTAGTTGAGATCCCTGCATTGCAGGGGGGTTGGACTTAGGTGACCCTCGGGTTCCCTTCCAACTCCCCACAATCCTATGGAGAAAACAAAAGTCTCCTTTGCCCGACGCACAGCGGTTCAGCGCTCCGCTGCTATTGGTTGCAGCCTGGAAGGGAGGCGCCCCAGCACAGAGTTCATAGGGGCGCATGCGCAAGTAGCCGGTTTGCCGCTCACGGTATACATCTGAAACATGAACGTTCCATTCCACTGTCTTAAGGCACCTTGGTACAGAACTGCCAGTAAGCCCAGTGGCATTTTGCTCCCTCCCGCATGAGCGGGCTTTAGAAGTGCAGCCCGGCGGACTAGCCATCGAATCATAGGATTGTGGGGAGTTGGAAAGGGCGAGAGCGTGCGTGCCCACAGAGAGGGCTCTGAGTGCCCCCTCTGGCACGTGTGCCATATATAGGTCCGCCACCACTGCTGTAGACAATACTGAGCTATGAGTACCACTGTCAGGTTCAGCTTTCTATATTTCCCACCTGGCTACAGCAAGGAGAGAGGACAATACTGAATTAGTGTCAGGGAAGGGCTAGATGATGATGAAGATGAAGAAGAAGAAGAAGAGTTTGGATTTGATATCCCGCTTTATCACTACCCAAAGGTGTCTCAAAGTGGCTAACATTCTCCTTTCCCTTCCTCCCGCACAACAAACACTCTGTGAGGTGAGTGGGGCTGAGAGACTTCAAAGAAGTGTGACTAGCCCAAGGTCACCCAGCAGCTGCATGTGGAGGAGAGGGGAAGCGAACCCGGTTCACTAGATTACGAGTCTACCGCTCTTAACCACTACACCACACTGGCTCTCAGTGCAGAGGAATGGTGGGAGGCACCAGCTGGGGAACCCCCGAAGAAAGATCAGAGCCCAGGGATTGGTGGTGTTATGACCATGAGTGGTTACAGCGAAAAGAGGGAGCAGACTGGGAGGAGGAGGAAGTGTCGGAAGCTGAAGAGGTAACAGGGTTGCTTTGGAATTCCTTTGTCGTGCAACATTAAAATTCACCAGTGCACTATACTAGTGGATGGTGAATGCTTGATCTTCTAGTATTAATTTAAACCTGCCCCCCCATGCAATAGATGTTGATCTCTACCCTGGGCATTCACCGCCCTGAAGCTGCTCAGATTATGAGCTTTACGTTTTTTTTAAAAAAAAGGTTTTGCTGCCTTCCCCTTGTGCGCCAACACTTTCCCCCTTGCTAATAGGGGTAAAAATCAATTATTAAATGCATTCAGCACAAACTGTGTGAAGCGAACTGGCCCTGTAGGAATCGTCAGCTTTCAAATAAGCAGATGACACTGATCTCGGGCTGGGGCTGCAGAAGGCTGATTTTAATTTGATAAAAGTGGAAGTTGGTAAGGAATATACTGGTAATAAAAAGAGGAAGACATGCATACCTCCTCCGGCACACAGCTTCCATGAAAAAGAAGAAGAAAGATAGATCACAGTATTTCACATTGGCTCCAATAGCAAGCCTTGCTTAATGGAATCCAGCTGGAGTCTCGCTCACTTTTTTTTGCAGTTTATGGCAGTGTTTCCCAACCTAATCTAGGCAACGGCACACTTGTTTCATTAAAAAAATCTCGCGGCACACCGCTCCTCCCCCACCCGGCTGCGCCGGGTCTCCTGACCCAGAGTTACCTCTGGGATCAGCTGTAGCGCGGCGTCCTTTCTCCCGCCCATCAGCTGGGGCACCAGGTCGGGATTCTCCCGCGAGGCTTCTGTTGCTGCTGCTGCTGCAGCAGCCAAGGGAGCAGCGCCGCCCTGGCTTCCGCTTTGCCGCTGGGCTCCAGCAGCGCCGCTGCCACGGTCCTGTGCAGCCCTGGGCTGCAGGTCCCTTTTTCCGCGGCACATCAGCCGGTGTCTCGCGGCACACTAGTGTGCCGCGGCACACCGGTTGGGAAACGCTGGTTTATGGGATGAAATGCTCTACATCATTGCAACTGGAGATAGAGGCCACTTCATGTTGAAATAATTTATTTATATGCTAGCTCCCAGACTATGCATTGCGAAGGACAAATGAACTACAGTACATATGCCTTCTTCGCAACCGCCAGGAGCCAAACTGAGCTGCGAAAGAACCAGACTGGGAATTCAGAAGCATCCAAGCACTTGGGCAACTTCAGTCTTATTTTTTGAGCTTGAGGCTGGAAATCTAAACTTATGCTACGTACTGTCCCATCGTGCCGACCAACGTATCAACCATCGGTCAATACTACAAGTGTTAATTAATTTAGCAATGCTAAGATGTTATTTTATCACCATTTTTTTTCTGTTGTGAATGGTCACTTGCAATGCAAATGGGGGCCATTATGATCTGGTGCTAGGGGCGATTGTTTTTATATATTGCTTCATTTATATCTTGGCTGTGTGTGAGTCCTGGAAGACCTTGCTCCCTGCCTTGCAGGAGTTTTCCCACTTGGCCTGGGAGGGCCCTGATTGACTCCAGCTACAAAAGCTGAGGCTGCTGAACAGACTCTTGGGTTGGGGAATTGTTTAGGGGGGAGGTTGTTTGGGGAGGGGGCTGTTGCAGTTATGGATATTCATTTTTGTATCTTTATTTTAGATCTTATTATGATTTAGGTGGAAATTGATTTGGTTGTGTTCTTTTTGATGTTTTATTTATTGTTTATGACTATGTATGTATGTATGTATGTATGTATGTATGTATGCTATATTGACTCCAATCACCACAAGTTCCCAGGGCAGCTTAGAGGGCAAAGAATAAAATACAGAATTAAAATTCAATGTAATAACAAAGAATCCAATAAATCAAAGCATGAAAACTGCTTTTTGTTAAGAGAGAGAGTACTTTTATCATGTATCGGTATAACAAAACACAGGATAATGCTGAACCAGATATATGATTTGGAACATTGTGCATAAATGTGCTTTTCTTTAATTCTAACATTCTAAACTTAAATAAGTTTAATATTTTGGTTTTTTTTTAATTGTGCAAATGTACCTTTAGATTGGCAATTTTTGTATTTACACTAATAAACCATTTGTGGCAGGAACAAATATAACACAGTAAACCATAAAATGCACCCTTAACAACTAAAGCCCAGATTTCATTTGTTTAAAAATGCTAGCCATTTAAAAGGCCTGGGTAAACAGTAAGAACCTTTACCTGGTGTTGAAAAGACAATAAAGAATGTGTCTAGGAAAACTATTCCACAGCTGGGTGCCACCACCAAGAAGCCACCTCTTAGAGGCTTCTGTAACTTTTGAGCAAATTCCTTCTGACCCTATGCATTCCTCACTACTCAATTTTATAACGTGCCAAATCAGCACAGGTCCACAAAGTATCGGGTCCTCATTAAGATCCACTGAATCCTGTTATTTACCGGTAAATGTCACATGGAGACAGTAATGCTACATAACAGTATTGGTCAAACAAGTTTATTGACTGCATTTGGACACAGATGTAAGTGATAAAATATAAAACAATTTTTAAAAGAAAACAGAAATTATATATTTATATTCTTTTCTTTTTTAAAAAAAAATCACTCTAGTTCAATGGACCAAACAACTTAATCACTTCAACACACACAGAGTTATGGCTTTTACAATATCATTCAAAGCCACACCAAACCGCAGCAAGCTTTATTCTTAAGTCTGCCTCTATTTTTTTTTAAATACATTACAAAAATAAAGAAATTATTTTTCCTGCAAGTTTTGCCTTGTGACACATTTCTCATTTGCATTTTTTTGGTGCACAGAAATGAATAAAAATCTTGCATTGATCACATGTCACTTTGCCTCCACTTACTAGGCCCAAGTTCTAACTAAACCAGGTACGGCTGCAGCTCTTAGTGGTGCAAACGTCAAAGTTTTAATTGTGCCTCTTGCGAAAAAAAAACTATTTGCATACTCAAAACCAGGTTTCCAGGGAAATATCCTTTGATGCAGTCCTGTGTCTGAGCGTCACATTTTGAGGGCATTATTAACAAACAAGAATACATCCAGAGGAAGGCAACCTGGATGATGAGGTGGTCTGGAAACTAAGGTGATACCCATAAGTGTGTGATACTCATAAAGTGACCCATAGAAATCAATGCTAATAGCTACAAGGAATGGTCAAAAGAGCTGGGCAAGTTCTGCCTGGTGAATGAACCTTCACCAAGTTGAGGTGGGGGACACACAACAGCTGTCTTCAAATATCTGATGATTTGTCAAGAAGATGAAGCAGAGCTGAATCCCGTCTGTGTCGTATCATACCACTTTAAACAGTCATGGCTCCCTCCCACAAATAATCGTGGGAATTGTAGTTTGCCAACGGCACTGAGAATTGTTAGGAGACCCTCCTATTCCCCTCACAGAGCTACAGTTCCCAGTGCTTCCTGGGAAGAAGACTAGCTCTGCTGTGTGTGTGGGTGTGGGGGGGGGGGAATAGAGGTCCCTTAACAACTCCCAGCGCCCTTAACAAACTACAGTTCCCAGGGTTCCTGATACAGGATTGCTTATACAGGATTGCATCCAGACGGCTTGGGGGGTCAGATAATTCCATACCCTCCAACATCTCTCCAATGAAAATAGGGATGTCCTAAGTCAGTGGTGGCTAACCTTGGCACTCCAGATGTTTTGGAACTACAACTCCCATCATCCCTAGCGAACAGGACCAGTGGTCAGGGATGATGGGAGTTGTAGTCCCAAAACATCTGGAGTGCCAAGGTTAGCCACCACTGTCCTAAGTGAAAAGCGGGACATTCCGGGATCATATCAGAAACTGCGATGGCTTCTCTAAATCAGGGACGTCCCTGGAAAATAGGAACACTTGGAGGATCTGTTATCAGATTATCCCAAATTACAAGAAGGGGAAGGAGGGGGGGAATCCTAGCCACACTCTCCAAAACATACTTATAAACCTCCATCATTAAGAACATGAGAAGAGCCTGCTGGATCAGGCCGGTGGTCCATCTAGCCCAGCATCCTGTTCTCACAGCGGCCAACCAGATGCCTTTGGGAGACCCACAAGCAAGACATAAGCGCAGCAGCACCATCCCTGCTTGCCGTTTCCAGCAACTGGTATCCAGAAGCATTACTGCCTCCGATCGTGGAGGCACAAGCACAGCTGTCAGGGTTAGAAGCCACTGGCAGCCATATCCTCCACACTTTGGTCATGCCCTGGCCGAACGAAAAAAGCCCCAAATTATTTAGTTGTACCTTCGCTAACTCTGTGTGTTCATCTGGAGTGCATTCAAGGCTCTATTCGTTCATAGTTTAAAAGCAGGTCGCACCTCACTCAGTACTGTGTGTTATCAGTAGGCCTCCGACCAACACTTAAAAAATAAAAAGAACCAGCAGTGTCAAGTGCCAATACACAATATTGTACCAATACACCGAGCACGATGTTTAAGGCGTGACGAAATACGGAGGTACTGTATACCTGAAGGAGCGTCTCCACCCCCACCGTGCAGCCCAGACACTGAGATCCAGCGCCGAGGGCCTTCTGGTGGTTCCCTCACTGCGAGAAGCAAAGCTACAGGGAACCAGGCAGAGGGCCTTCTCGGTAGTGGCGCCCGCCCTGTGGAATGTCCTCCCTTCAGAGGTCAAAGCGATCAACAACTACATGACCTTTAGAAAACACCTGAAGGCAGCCCTGTTTAGGGAAGTTTTTAATCTGTAATATTTCAATGTATTTTAGTGTTTGTTGGAGGCCGCCCAGAGTGGCTGGGGGGACCCGGTCAGATGGGCGGGGTACAAATAATAAATTATTATTATTATTATTATTATTATTATTAAAGTGGAAACAACAGCAGTAACTGACTGTGTCAGCATTTCCCATGCAACGCCAGGTGCATACTGGATTAAAAAATTCCAAAGTACATTCAGAAAGATCGCACATGCCTCACACATGGTATGTGTGCCCTTAAAACACACGCACACTGCATAACCAACAAGACCCACAAATTCACGAATAAGCTTAATATGTACTTAGTTCTTGTCTTTTCCTGGAAAGAAAAGGGGAACGGCCTGTTCGTGTCATAAAAAATCCAACCTGCATTTCCGAGACTATAGTCTCTTGACAAAAAAGGAAATTGATCCGTTAAATGAGTCCTTACCAACCAATGGCGAACCAGAGGAATCACTTGGTTACACAAGAACGTTTTGAGAACCTTTCCCAAAGATCCCGTATTAAATGGGATGTATTTGAAAAATAATTAATAATCAAATTGGATCTGTAACTCGCTGTTTTATTATTATCATGTATTGTCCCGTTTGTAGTGTTTGTTAACTGAAGTATAAGATGTATAGCCATATATTTGTGGGTCTTCTTGTTTGGGCATGTTATATAGGGACTGTTACTGCACACAGCACTGCATTTTTTAAACAACAAAAACATCATCGAGATGGATCTCCATGTAGCGAAAAATGGGTACACCGTCACTTTGCAAATGGGGAACTTTTTATTTCGGCAGAAGTAATGGCTTGTGAATGCCAGGCGTATGCCACCCACTCTTCACCAACATGCAAGGTTTCCAGGATCTGAAACACGCAAACTGTACGCGTGATTATGCACCTGAACTCTGTTCGGGGAGCACATTTGTGAGTCTACCTACACATTATGGCCCAGCTACAGACACCGCTGAATATTCAGCTGAGCATAGTGCTTTCAACCCTTTTAACATTCCCAGATATTTAAGCAAAAGGGTTTGCTTTTATTTATTTATTTCAGCTTGCTTTGGATGTAGCAATACCAGCAAAGGAGGGAGATGCAACCCAAACCACATGCAAAGGCAACTGTAATGAAGGTGTAGATTTAGCAGGACAATGGGTCATAGCTCAGTGGTTCTGCTTTTTTGCATGCAGAAGGCCACGGGTTCAATACCCCTTATCTCCAGGCAGGGCTGGGAATTCCCTGCATCTGAAACCCCTAAAGGGCCACTGCTAGTCAGCAGACATCACTGAGCTACTTGGAACAACGGTCTGACTCGGTATAAGGCAGCTTCCTCTGTTCCGAACCCCAGTCCATAAAGCTTGCTCGTAGGAGAGGCTGCTAGTCCAAAGCTCTATGGCAGCTTCTTCTTCACTTCCCCTGAAGTGCTTTTTGGGGTTTGCAGGCCATCCAAGGACTGCTCTGGGCACGCCACTAGTGTTTGCCAAAGCGAGAATCTAACGTACAGTCACCCCTGATGGATGTGCGCATCTTTAAATGATAGTGTCCAGGCATCCCACGCTAGTATTTGAAGATGCAAGTGCAGTGGTCTTTAAGGATGTGCACACCCATGTGTGACATTCTCACATCACCTGTGCATTGTGGGAAATGTTGGGGTAATATCAGCGTTCCCTATGGCAAGCCTGATGCCAGGGCCGTCTTAAGCATATCCGGCGCCGTGGTGCAAAGCTCCCTCCGGCGCCCCCCATTTCCCAGAGTTTTTTAGGGAGGACGGCGCTGCTGGCGGGGCTGGAGGAGGCGGGCAGCGGTATGGAGGGTGGCTCCTCCGGCGGGGAAGAGGCGGAGGCTGGACGCAGTGCCTCCCAGCTCAGCTGGACGCTTCATGCTGTGGTGGCCATGGCAGATGGAGGCTCCGGGCGCGGCGCTGCTTCAGCACGTCATGGCGGAGGCGGGTGAGGGTGGCGAGCTGATGCCAGGAGGTGCCACGTCCAGCCTCCGCCTCTTCCCTGGCACCTTCCAGAACTTGGCGCCCCGCGCCACTAGCCTCTATGGGTAAGACGCCCCTGCCTGATGCATGGACCTCCCTGCCCCCACCCCCACCCCTAGCCCAGCCCATCTCTTTTACTCGTTACCTTGCAACACAACCCATTCCCACACATACTTCAGTGAGGATTCAGCTGCTGTAGCTCAGTGGAAGAGGATTTGCTTTGTATATATGCATGCAGAAGGCCCCAGGTTCAATCCCTGGCATCTCCAAGCAGGGCTGGGAATATCCCACGTCTGAAACCCTGAACCGCCACTGCTGGTCAGTATGGACAGAACTGAGTCAGATGGACTGATGGTTTGCCTTGGGGTAAAGTCGCTTCCTATGTTCCTATGACTGCTGCTGTCCCATTCTGGGAACAGCACCCTGCAAGCCTGTCGCCATTCTCCTAACCACACATTTCCCAACGCATTACAGGCTAGGCTGCAAGAAGCCTCACACCTGAAGTTGCTATCGAAGCCCTCGGCACAGAGGCTAAGTGGCTGGTGAAATCTGCAGGACGTGTAGGAAAAGCTAAAACTTCAGTCACTTATGCAACTTGTGGAATACTAATGCAGAAAAAATATGCTGTGCAAGAGATAGAAGGGAGGAGAAGGGAATGAATAGCAATCCATTCTTACATATAATGCCTTGTCTGCTGATTTAAGTGCAAAGCGAAAACTTAACCACAGACTTAAGATTCCTTCACTTAAGCGACTCTTCCAAACTCCTGGTACTGTCTACCTGAAAAGCAATCGAGCATTTGCTCTGGAGGAAGTACTACTGAGTTCAATGAGCCTCACTCCCTAGAAAGTTCACTCAGGATTGCAGTTTGAGGTTGCAGTCCTATCAGTGGCGGCCGTTGCCCGTTGGGGCTGGTAGGGTGGAAGACAGGGAGGCTGGCGGTAGGTGGATCCAAAACCAATGGCAGGTGCAGCCAACTAATTCCGCTTTTGTCTCCATCGCAATTCTGGTATCGTCTCCATCCTTTCCCCTGCCGAGGTCTGCAAGGGGCAACAATGGGACTAAGGGGAGGAAGCTAACAGGTGGCGAGTGGGCTCGTTGTCAGCAGGAAGGCAGGTAGGGGCTGGCTGAGGTTGGAGGGCCAATGCCCCATTCACCCAGTCTCCCACTGAATCCTGTATACACCGACTGGGTAGTAAGTACTCCCAGTGCACATGATTGCACTGGAAAATATGCACAATTAACAGCACTTCAGGGTCTGCCTGGAGGAGACAAGGAGACTATGAAGTTGCAGAATTACGAATGGCAACCGAGAGTCCATTTTTAAAGGCACTCCCCAAGACCCCACAAAGCAGGCATTAGCAGTGCCGTGCGTACGGCTCCATGGGGCTTGCTCCCAGCTAAATGGGTGCACTAGAACTGCAGCTCAAGGCTCGACTTCCTGCGTTACATCACTCAGGTGTTAGATGCAAAGCAAAATTCACATTAAAAAGAAAACCCAGTCTTAGCTTTGTTCTCTTGGAGAGCGTAAGATCGAGAGAGCAGTTGCCATTTTGCCTATAATCACATATATCGCAACACTGAAACATACATATATTCACACGTCAAAGGCTGCAAAATTATACATTCAGTTATGATGAGAAAAGGGGGTTCCAGTTCTCCCCAAAACTCTTTTTTAAAATCTGCCTTAAAAAGCAAACGGCACACAGCTTGATTTTTTTTTTACAAAGACACTCTTAACTTAGAAGTGCTTGACGAAAGAGTTAAAAATCAAAGTGTGCTGATTTTAACCTTTCTAGGCTAATTCATTTTAGCAGTCGGGGGATGGGGGATGGGCTGGCTTACTGAAGAAGTGTCATCAGGATGTCAACATATAGGTAGGGTTTGTGTAGGAGCAGAGACTATCCCATTCACTTCAATGTTAAGGCCAACTCTGAATGCCCAGTGGGAAAAGCACACACGAAATGAGCAAATGGGGAGCTCTTGCAAAAGCTGAGCTCTGCATGGGCAGGAGTACTCCCATGCCAGTGGACTGAAACTAGCAGGGTATCAACAATTCCGAATTGTGCCGCCCCCTTTATTTTTACAGATTTGCATTTTAGTTTACCAACTCTGCTTCCCCCATGCCACCCCTTTGACCGAGCAAACAGGAAATGCTGTCCATGATTATCCACCGTTCCTATTTATCCCCCTCCGCACACATGATTCTCAGGTTAAATATTTGCGCCACGTAACTGCGTTACCTAACAGCATCCCTTTCAAAAGTCATACGTGTACACTTGTGCAAAATGTGGTTTGCTTCTTAAATATAGCCCAGCTTTTCCTGTTCAGATTTTTCTGTTTTGGATTTTGTGCAAAAACAAAATATATATGGTTTTGGTGGTCGCTAGGGCGTGCTACGCAGCATCAACAAGCCTTTGCTGTATGAAAGCTGCAGCCAAGGCCTTCCGTACCCCTACGGTTCAATAGACTGCACTTTGCCAACCTCCCCTTCTCCCCTTTTTGGTGTGACCCATTCACACGGAGAGCTGTCAAATCTGCAGTTTGAACTGGTAGGTGCTCGTTTTCCACTGGTCGACGTCCGCGTTCAGCATGGTGCGCTCGGTGAAGGTGACGTGTCCTGCCCCATCAATGAGAATAACTGTATTTGTCCTAAAGAGGAAGGAATAAGAAGATCAAGAAGACTTCTGGGTAACCAGCTCCTGGGATTCTAATTCTTTGCTCTTAAAAAAATAAAAAATCCCCACCTTGCACAGTGAACCAAGCAGCAAGTTGTTGAGGTCAAAAAGGAAGGAGCAAAACTAATTCAATTTTCTGTTGTCACATTGCTAAATTCAGGCTCTTTGCTTTTGCTGCACTGCTAAGCCCACCAATGGTAAAAAGTAAAGGTAAATGACCCCTGGACGGTTAAGTCCAGTCAAAGGCGACTACGGGGTTGTGGCACTCATCTCGCTTTCAGGCCAAGGGAGCCGGCGTTTCTCCACAGACAGCTTCCCAGGTAATGTGGCCAGCATGACTAAACTGCTTCTGGTGCAACGGAACACCGTGACGGAAGCCAGAGCGCACGGAAACACTGTTTATCTTCTTGCTGCAGTGGTACCTATTTATCTACTTGCACTGGTGTGCTTTCGAACTGCTAGGTTGGCAGGAGCTGGGACAGAGCAACGGGAGCTCACCCCATCGCGGGGATTTGAACCGCCAACCTTCTGATCAGCAAGCCCAAGAGGCTCAGTGGTTTAGACCACAGCGCCACCCATTCCCTGTAAAGCCTACCAATACAAGGTGATGGATAAGGAGAATATACCCAACCCCCCCCCAAAACCCCCATAGAACTCCTTCCCCCACCCCGTTTTGACGTATTAAAGTTTGGGGAAGATTTGTATAAAAAGCCCCCCAAGTCTGCAAATTCACTAGCTGTAGACTCAGTGACTCTATAGCACAACCAATTACAGTGGTACCTTGGTTCTCAAACGCCTTGGTACTCAAACACCAAAAACCTGGAAGTAAGTTTCTGGTTTTCGAACATTTTTCGGAAGCCGAAAGTCCAATGCGGTTGTCGGCTATTGTTTCCGGGGCGACTGCACCAATCAGAAGTTGCGCCTTGGTTGTCAAACATTTTGGAAGTCAAACGGTCTTCCGGAACAGATTAAGTTTGGTGCTTTTGTTTTTGCTATTTTGCGTTTTTGTTTTGGGGGCTTTTTTGGTTAATTTGTTTTTGTGACTGTGTGGAACCCAGTTCAGCTACTGATTGATTGATTGAGTGACTGTAGAAATGGATAAAAGCCCCCCATCCAAACAATGACTATCATCAGTGCAGGTAACAAAAAAATTAATGTTAATTTTTATCATCCACAAAACTGTCTTATTTATTTTATAGTACTGTACATTGATTATTGCTTTCATTTTATGGATCAATGGTCACGTTAGATAGTAAAATTCATGTTAAATTGCTCTTTTAGGGGTTGTTTTCAAAAGTCTGGAACGGATTAATCCTTTTTGCTTTACTTTCTATGGGAAAGCGCACCTTGGTTTTGGAACGCTTTGGTTTTGGAACAGACTTCCAGAACGGATTAAGTTTGACAACCAAGGTACCACTGTACTTCTAGAGGGAACCACTAAATCATTTAAACCAAATGTAATGTACGGCCACATTTTCTTGTGCAAGGGTTCTCCCTTACCTGGTTCCATAATCAGGACAGCGAACACATACAGCTGCATACTTGTTCAAGATGGGAAGGATGTAGTCCTTTCCTTGATCCTCAATTGCGGGATCTGGTAGCTGACTGGAGACAGGAAGCAAACCAAATGGAGGTGGCACAACTTCTGATCTTTCCAGCACATGTTTCCCACCATAGATATCCAAACCTCGGGAGCACACAGCAACGTGATAAGCTGTCAAAATACCAACAAGGACAGCCTTCCCGGGATTGGTGCTCTCCAGATGTTGGTGGACTGCAACTCCCACCAGCTGCAAGCCATCATGGCCAATGGTCAGGGGTGATGGGCACCAAGTGGACAAAGGCCAGTCGAGGGCAAATTACAGAAGATGTCCACTGGGTTTTACTTGGGTGCTTTCTGACTTTATTGCTTGACTTCTGTTTTATTTTGATGGTTCTCCTATATAAGATTTGTTGGTTCTTAATACCAACAAATCCTACCAATACATATCCTACCAATCACTTCGTTCTGCAGGAAAGTGAATCCTGTCAGCAAGGCTAATTCTGAATGATGGACAGAATCAGGCCTTTAGTGTGGCAGCAACACTGACGCTTTAGTTTAGAACTCCCTCCCATTACATATCAAAGAGGTACTTTCCCCATTTTTTTCCTGCTCTTGCTAAAGACAATCCTCTTCCAACAAACCTTTATCCCAGCTGGTATGTATATTGAAGCTAAACTGATTTTTTGCATGTGCTGCTGTTACTTTAAACACACACTCTCTCTCTCTCTCTGTATATATAATGGTTTTTATATATGCAATTGTTTCAACTGTTTTTATGCATGTAATTGTTTTGTATATGCTTTTGTTACACTACATATTGCTTTGGGATGCCTCATGGGAAGCAGATAATAAATGAAATAAATAAACGCATTGCGACTGCAACCTACTTTGGGAGTCTTTTCTGTAATGAAAAGCAAGCTGGAAATATTGCAAATAAAGAGGTAGATATGCTTTTACACACACAAAAAACCATCCATCCCTGGTGTGGAAGATAATGAGCCAGATGGAACAATTGCCTGACACCATTATCAGGGAGCTTCCCATTTTTCTCTCCGCTAATGCAAGCAACCGTGTACATAAGAAGGAATTTAGTTCAATACACTTAAGAAAGAAAGCATTAAAAAGCACAAGACGAAGAACTGATCATTTCCCCACAAACATTCTTATTTACAGGCAAAGCAAAGGCTTAGAGTTGCCGATCCCTAGGTAATGACTGTACGTTACAGCCAAGGCACAGACTTACGGGTCTTGGTTATTCATCACTTTAATGAGCTCTTGCACCAGATCTTCCTTCACAAGGTCCTGGCTGTGCCTGATGACATCTGTGAAAAGCTGCTTTCCATACTGAAGCTTTTTCCATGGTGTATCCAGCAAAGAATTGCTCAAGCCATATACCCCTGCATGGGAGGAGAGGTGATAAAAGCCTATGAAAGGTGAACTCTTATTTGCAGTCATAGCTCAGCAGCGCACGGAAACGCCGTTTACCTTCCCGCCGGAGCAGTACCTATTTATCTACTTGCACTTTGATGTGCTTTCGAACTGCTAGGTTGGCAGGAACAGGGACCGAGCAACGGGAGCTCACTCCGCCGTGGGGATTCGAACCACCGACCTTCTGATCGGCAAGCCCTAGGCTCTGTAGTTTAGACCACAGTGCCACCCGTGTCCTTTTTTTTAACATAGTGGCACTCAAATCGGTTCAAATGTAGTCTCCCATCTAGGGCAGTGATGGCTAACCTTGACACTCCAGATGTTTTGGAACTACAACTCCCATCATCCCTAGCTAACAGGACCAGTGGTCAGGGATGATGGGAGTTGTAGTCCCAAAACATCTGGAGTGTTAAGGTTAGCCATCACTGATCTAGGGAGACTGACCAGATCCAAACCTGCAAGGTCAGTGCATCATGTGCCGTAGCAATGCAAGCAGCTTACTTGAACTTTGTAAAGTGGTGTTCTTTTTATCCTGTGTTACGACTTAAAACAATAGAATTTGAACTCTGACCAAATCAGTGTTTGCAACAGAATGCAAATCAAAACCAGGTTAATCTCAACCCAGAATTGTGTGATTACCTAGATTTGTTTTCCTTTAAATTTGCATTTCCCTCCCTTACAACCGTCGGCATTAAAGGGGAGGGGGGAAATTAACATATATATTAAATGTTTAATATATAAATATTAGCATATATACCCACCTGATAGCTCTCAGGACTGTCTATATATGGCATAGGGCAGGTGGTTTTAAAATAGATTTTACATCTGGAAAATCTCATGTTTATTTCATTTGGCCTTTCCCTACCTCCAACCCAACAATGTAATTACTTATTTTATGTTAGCATTTGGAAGGGGTCCTCTTAAGACACTATGAGCCCACAAGGGAAAGGGGGAGATCCACCCTATCCCTCAACAGTAAAATAAATTGGGGCCGGGATGGGACGACTCGAGTGCATATTCTAGATACTTAAAGGTAAAGAGACCTCTGACCATTAGGTCCAGTCGTGTCCGACTCTGGGGTTGCGGCGCTCATCTTGCTTTATTGGCCGAGAGCCGGCGTACAGCTTCCGGGTCATGTGGCCAGCATGACTAAGCTGCTTCTGGCGAACCAGAGCAGTGCATGGAAACGCCATTTACCTTCCCGCTGCAGCGGTACCTTTTTATCTACTTGCACTTTGACGTGCTTTCGAACTGCTAGGTTGGTAGGAGCAGGGACCGAGCAACGGGAGCTCACCCCATCGCGGGGATTCAAATCGCTGACCTTCTGATCAGCAAGCCCTAGGCTCTGTGGTTTAGACCACAGCGCCACCCGCGTCCCTATTCTAGATACTTAGCACTGTATAATAAAAATCGTCACCATTTCTAAAAGCTCTGTATGTTTGAAACACTTGGTCAAACAAGGTGTGCATCAATACAGAGCGTGCTTGCTAGACCGATAGACCTGCAGGCTTTTACCAGGGCACAATATTCCTATTTTATGGGCACATTTGTAGCTGCCTTACCAGACACAGTATCCCTGAGCTGTGTTTTATTGGTTGTTTTCATAAAGGCTGCTGTGACCTGCCATGCCCTGAATCGATGGAAATACAGTGGGGTTGGAGAGCCACGTATTAAATAAAATGCAAACAAGAAAATGGACTTTGACCTGAAAGATGCAGGATCATCTCAGCCTCTACCATAGATGTATTCTCTTACACTGCTATGCAATGGTGAATGGTGCCCATTGGGTACTGATCAGACAGAAGGCAGGGAGACTTATTATTATTATTATTATTATTATTAAATTAAATTTGCATACCGGCCTATATCCGTAGATCTAAGGGCAGTTCGCAACATAAAGTTACAATATAAAAAACACAAAGTACATAATAAAAACAAAGACAACCTGATAATTGTTCCGTCCACAGCACATTTTAAAAGGGCATTAGATGTCATTCAGCCAAAGGCCTGGTTAAAGAGGAATGTTTTCTCTTGGTGCTTAAAGGTGTATAATGAAGGCCCCAGCTGAACATCTCTGGGGAGAGCATTCCACAAAAAGGGAGCCACTGCAGAAAAGACAATGGCAGGCGGAGCTAAACCCAAGGACAGGTGGAACTCATGACAGGTAGATCGAATTACCTCTAATTTTCTCCCCATTCTCTCCCCTGCTGACCTCTACAAGGACAAAACTGAGAGTGAGGAGAAGGAAGCTAACAGGCAGCTGGTTGTAAGTGAGACGGCAGGCAGGTGGGGGATGGCTGGGGCACTGCCCCATTTGCCTTAATGCAGCGGTGGCCAAACTTGGCCCTCCAGCTGTTTTTGGACTACAACTCCCATTATCCCTAGCTAACAGGACCAGTGGTCAGGGATGATGGGAACTATCATACCTGAGCAGTTGTTGGGGATGGGGGAATTAATATCGCAACTACCTCTCCATTGGCAAAACGAAAGCCCATTACAACAGGGCCTTGCTGAAAGCGAGGGCAACAGTGTGCCAAGGGTCACCCTGTAAATTAGTTAAACCATGCCTAAAGAACACTCTAATGAAACTTGCAAAACACCTAACTGATTAGTCTCAATAACTGACTAAATAACTCATCACAGGTCTTCTTTTCCTGCAGATTTCAACTGGATCAGTCCCTCGTGAGCCCTCTTCATTAATGAGTCCTCTTCAGTCATCATCCGCAGACTCTTATTACCACCATTCAATTAGTTAAAAGGCGATTTAAGCATCCTTTTATCTATGGGGAGATGTACATTAAACAGGGTTCAAATGTCTGTTTCTCTGTAAAGAAGAATAAGAAGGGGGGGGGGGAGAAAAAAGGCCTTTCATAAGCTCGCCCTGGATTGTTCCACTGAATGACACCACAACTCTTAATTCTTCTTAGAGGGCCCTGAAGCTTTGGAATAGATCAGGGTTTCCCAAGCATGGGTCTCCAGCTGTTTTTGGACTACAGCTCCCACCATCCATAGCTAGCAGGACCAGTGGTCAGGGATGATGGGAGTTGTAGTCCACAAACAGCTGGAGACCCATGCTTGGGAAACCCTGGTATAGATGGTGTAACCAAGCCAATAAAACTATTGCTCCGGAACATCCAATCATAGCTAGGAACCGGTTCAGATACTGGTAAAGAAGCAGCACATGTGAATTTCACCAAGAAACAGGAAATGTCCACGTGAGGTCCAGAGGGTGGCAACACGAGAATGGGCCTTTTCTGCGGTTGGCTGGCACATTTGTTACATATCTTTAGGTGCCAGGCAAAACGTCCCTCTTCTGCCAGGCCTTCGGCTGATAAACATCCGATACACTTTTTAATGTGTTGTGGGAGGGGGGGGGATCATTGGTTTGTTTTTGTTTTTATTATGTATTTTGTGTTTTCTGTATATTGCATTTTTATGTTGTGCAATGCCCTGAGTTCTACGGATGAAGGGTGGTATGCAAATTTACAGTTCCCCATTTCCGCGGGGGTTACATTCCGAGCCACTACACGCATACGTGAAATCATGTATATTTGAAACACCATTGAAAAAGCCCCCAAACACCCTGTCCTGCCTCCACCCCTTTTTATGGCATTTTTGGGCCACTTCCAGGTTCAGGCCGATGCGTGTATGCGTGGTCACACACATATTGAACACGCATAAATGGGGGGGGTTGCCTGTAATAAATAATAATAATAACAATAATAATAATAAACTCTACTGCAAGCTTGCCATCTTGCCAAGTGAGCAAATTTAAGCCACACTCTCTCATTCTAAACTATCTCACACGCCTGGCATGAAAAGTGGCTTGGGGGGAAGACAATCTATGTAGCCCATGAAGTGTGTACATGGAAGAACACTACATAATCAGCATCATCATAGTAATAATAAAGAGTATTGTTTACAAGAACAGTGAAGTTTATACATCTAGGGCACGGTAGTCAATGGGGTACCCTCCAGATGTTGTTGGACTCCAACTCCTACCCATCCCAGGTAGCATGGCCAATAATAGTCAAGGATGATGGGAATTGTGGTTCTGGAAGGCACCACGTTGGCTACCCCTAGTTTAGGGTAACATCAATGCTGTGGAACGCGCAGGTTGGCTTTATGCTGCTGTAGTCATTCCCGTCAACATTTGTGGCGGTTTCTGCTCGTAACTTAAAGAAAAAAGTCCTACTCAATGTAGACCCATAGAACCATAGAATTGTAGCACTGGGGCCACGATAGTCCAACCCCCTGCAAAGCAGGAATCTTTTGCCCAACATGGGGCTTGAACCCACGACACTGAGATGAAGAGTCTCATGATCCAATGGAATTGATGGACATCGTTCATTTAGGTTCATTAATTTCAATGGGCCTACTTTGAGTATAACTTGGTAGGATACAACTCCAACATTCCCTAAGATTCTGGCTTCTCCCTAGGATGCAGGATACCGGGCGAAAGCTGCATCTCAGTGGTAGATTGCAGAATGTCTCAGGTTCAATCACTGGCATCCTCAGGTAGGGCTTGGAAAGACTCCCTGTCTGAAACCATGGAAAGCCCCTGCTACTCAGTGTAATACAGAAGTAGAAGACCTGTTGGCACGACTTGGTTTAAGGCAGCTTCCTATGTTCTTACACAACTGAGAGTCCGTTGTATAACTTGGCGAGAACAATGATGACAGTGGACTGGATCTCACTTTCTTCAGACGAAAGATTGCAAGGCGTTGGTACGCCGAAAGAGCTGCATAAATGGCCTAATGAAATGCACTTTATCCCCTTTTAAACTCATAAGGCACATCTCTCAAATAGGGTCCTTAACGGTGCACAGCAACACTGGTTGACAGCAGAGATCTCTCTCTCTCTCTCTCTAGCACTGCCCTACATTTGCTGGCCATAATCCAGAAGAATAAGCACTAGCTGTGTAATATAATGATCTCTCCCGCAACCCTCCAACATCAGCTACTCTCCCCGTGGAGGCCACATTTAGCAGAGAATGAACTCTTCGTTGATGCAGAAAGATCAGGGATGTCAGCGGCAGTACCTCTGGGTACCCAATCCTTGCATTACAGCTTTGTGGCACGGTGTGAATAAGTGATCACTGATCTCTTAATGTGGCATTAAGGCATGCAAAAACAAAGTGAGATGTGCTGAGAATTCTCAACATCCCCCTTTTAATTAAAGGGAAGAGACAGGGCTTGAATCCCCTTGCTCTCCCTGGATTTATTTTTAACGTGGACTTATGTAGCCGCCGTGTACTGAGTCAGACCACGGCGCCTCCTTCTCACACTGCTGGGGGCCCTCGTTGAGGTCTCAGGCTGATGCAGAGACTGAACCTGGGACCTTCCACATGAAAATGATGTGCTCTGCCACTGAGCTATGTGCAGCCTTTCAAGTCAACGACTAGGTTGCTTCCATTCTGAAAACTCATGCAGCAGGCTGGCTAGGAGGGTTGGAAACACTGTACAAGAGTGGAAGACAAAAAGGACAACAGCTCCAAAATTAAGGTGGCTCTTCCTCTACCAAGAAAGTCACACAGTGGCCATGAATGTAGTTCTAAGCCAAAATTACTACCTTAATAAGCCAGGAAATGAGTGAGTTGTGTATAGAGATGCCAGGTTCCTTTGCAGCCCCTTGCTTGCTTGCTTCCTGTTATTATTGTTTTATTCTCAAGCAGTGTATAAATGTTATGAAATTGTAAATGTAAAGCTTCGAAAGAAACCAGGATACAAAGCTATGCTTTGAAGCTGGCTTCACACTCTGGCTTGTTCCAGAGCCATTAACCATAGTTTCTGGTCTTGCACACAGTTAACTAGCTTTGCCAGTGCCAAACCCTGCCCCAGTGATGTTGCTGATTGACAGGCGGGTGTGGGTTTTTGCAGGCTAAACAGGCCCCCCCGGCCTCAGCCAAGATTGGAGATTCCCCATCTCTTGACTAAATAGACGTCCAAGGTCCCTTCCAGCACTCAAAGTATTTAGTTCTAAGTTATGTTGAAAGAAGATCCTCCAAAATGATATACTACATCAACAGTATGCCTCAGCACTGCCTGACTCCTGAATTCCCCTGCAAGCTGCTGTAGGGCAAAGTAATTATTAGAACAAGCCCTCAGGATACAGCCTTCCATGTTTTAGTTAAGCGCCCTACTCATCTGTATTTTTAAAATATTTATTTGAGATATTTATAAAGCCAGTTTACTCCACATGCAGCCAATGCACCTCCAAACAGAAATGCACTACTGAATGAGACTCCTCTCACAAAGATCCAGTAGCTCTCTTTCAAGGGATTGCAATTTTCAGGACAAAGACTGTGCAAGCACACACACAGCACACACAAACACACCCCACTGCTACAACATACACCAACATTCCAACAGTTTTTGATATAACCCACCGGGATTTAAGAAGACAGGTTCTGGGCCGCCTTTGTTTCCGTAATACCAAATTACATCTCCTTTGGTGGTGCTAAAAGATAAAAAATAGGGGGGTGGAGAGTTTTCCTTGCAAAATGGCAACTCATATCTTTGGTTAAGTTTAAATTCCGTGCAACCCTCCCCACAGTGAGACATCCCCCCCCCCCCCGCCCACCCTCAGTTCAGGGATCAGTCAATTACTTATTTAAAATAATAATAATCAAGTCACTATTTAAAAGGTTGTTTAAAGTGGAAAATAAAAAGGAACCCCCCCCCCAAACTACGAAAAAGAAAAGAATTTTTTTACAAGGTTAATAGGAGCTACAAAAGGAAAAAGGAAACCAAGATCTGTATCCAACAGGAGTTTTCACGCTGCGCAACAGATGAACGCAATGCAACAGTTGCACTAGCAGAAACCCATTGCACAACAGATTGTGCATTCTATTGTGCAACAAAGTTACCAGCATGCTGCTTATGCATTCCCTTGCACAACAACAATCCACTGGTGCAGAACACTTCACCAGCAGAACAACTAGTAAGTTGCTTTTACTTATCGCAACACTGGATACAAAAGTTGTTCAAAAACAACCCAAAAGCTTGTTTTCTAGGGACAATATTCAGAGAGTCACTGCTCAAGTGTGGGGAGTGTGCCAATTTCTGCTGATTCTTTCCCCCAGAGGCATAAGGGGCTGCAGAACCAAGGGTGCAAGGAAGTTCTTCTATGTGCTTGCAAGCTCTACTTGTGCTTTTCTGGATCCAAGTCTCTCTCGCTGTGTGTGCATGCTTTGAACAAAGGGAAATGCAATTGAGCTTTCCAGCACTTCCTCCCACATTTGATTCAATTCTGAACAACGCCACCCTGTCTTGGATGAGCACCTGGCGAGCTCAGATATGCATCCGAACCACAGCAGTCAGGACTTATGCTGACCCCCCTCGTGTCTGCACTAATAAGTCAACAGCAATTTGAGATTGGTTTTCTCCTGTCTTTTTTTACTTCTTTATACACATTTGTTTTAGTAACAAGCCACAGGACATTTCAAGGGTGAGTTCGCATCTAGCCATCGCAAAACCGCTCTCCCCGCACCCCACTTCGTCTTAGTTATTTTCCATCCACACCACTGCTGCTTTTACTCTACCGGGAAAGTGGCAACTGTACACAAAGCCAATTACGTTTTTTTTAAAAAAATCGCAGATACTGAAAATATGAATCAAAGCGTGGAATGTAACGAAGCCCTCAGGGTACAGTACAGTTCAGCATACACCTACGTGTTGAAGGCAAAACTCAAATCTTCACGGCAACAGCACACCATCCAACCCTACAATTGTGCATATGTACAAGTTCGCAGCACAAAATACGCAACTTGTCAGTCCCCAATGAACAAAAGCTTAGCTCAGTTTGGGTTTTGTCCAACTTAAGTTCTACTGTTGTGTTCTGGTCTGATGCAGAACCCGCGTGGAAAGGGGCAAGATTGGAGGCATGGCTACTGGACCACTGATGGGTCCAAGTGAGCCACTTGCTCTGACGAAGACTGGGAGCAGACTGGGCCTCTTGTGTCTGGAGACAACCTCCTCTAGGCTCCACCCCCTTGAGTTCAAAGAACTCCAGAGCCTTAAAGAAGCAACGCTCTGGACTGAAGATGGACAAGTCTCCTTTGTTTCCATAGCCTCCCCTCCTGGTAGACTTCTAGCACTGCTGGGTCGGTGATGTGCAGTGAGAGACATTTGGTTCTTCAAGGGAAGTTGTCTATGAGGGTCCAGGATCCCTATAGGCCAGGGGTCAGAAAACCTTTTCAGCAGGGGGCCCAGTCCACTGTCCCTCAGACTTTGTGGGGGGCCGGACTATATTTTGAAAAAAAATTATGAACGAATTCCTATGCCCCACAAATAACCTAGAGATGCATTTTAAATAAAAGGACACATTCTACTCATATAAAAACATGCTGATTCCCAGACTGTCCACGCGCCGGATTTAGAAGGCGATTGGGCCGGATCCGGCCCCCGGGCCTTAGTTTGCCTACCCATGCTACCCTTGATTGCCTGGGAGGTTCCTCTGGGAATTCTTGTCCAACCGTCTCAAGCCCAACAGCCTCCCTGTCTTCTGCAGTCAGCTCTGATACCTGACCCAGACTAGCTCCCTATCCAGTGCCCCTGCAGCCTCCAACTTTGTGTCCAAATCACTCCTGGATACAGGGGTCATGGCATTTACTCAGAGTGTAATTAAAGGATCTAAGATAGTAATTTCCTTTCCTTTCAGTGTGTCCACTCCAAAAATGACTAATGCTGTATACAATTCTAAGTGTGCAGTACAGTACTTGGATATCAAAGCAAACAGGCTATCAGTTTTCTAACACAAAAAGCCCTGTGTTGAGAAATCAAATTGCTCTCCAATATTTATCGATCTCAAATATGGTGGGGGAGACATGGACCCTGCATCCCTCTAGATTTTGCCAGATAACAATTCGCTGACCACTGGCCATGCTGGCTGGGACAGCAATAAGAAATGTTACACAACATGCAGGCCAGCAACCCAAAATAGCATTGACACACTGCTTGTTTCACCTTTCCCCACCAATATGGGCAGGTGAACGCATGGCATGGCCTCATCCTGTGTTTCACTGCTGTATGTTATGAGCAGGGGACAGTAGAGAAGCCCCAAGCCAGGGCCACATCCTGTCTCACACAGACACTTCCCTAGTTAAAAGGGAAACAACAGGAGTTCTGCTCTTGCAAAAGAAAAAATGAAAAACAGTGCAAGAGTTAGAGGAGAGGAAAAGAATAGGAGAATGTTGGATTTTAAGCTGTCAATCCACAGCATGAACGCTATGGGGAAATTGCAATATAGGTTAAGAAAAGAAATGGGATGTAGCTTAGTAGCAGAACAAAATAAAAAATAAAAAAATCCCTTCCAGTAGCACCTTAGAGACCAACTAATTTTGTTCTTGGTATGAGCTTTCATGTGCATGCACACTTCTTCAGATACTCTTGGTAGCAGAGTTCATGCTCTGCATGCCAAAAACTGATAAGTTTTATTTATTTCCCAGGTAGGGCTGGGGAAAATTCTTGGGACCTGGAGACCCACTTCCTGTCAGATTAGACTACTCTTCCTCACCTGGTGCCTTTCATATGCTTTGGGCTACAACTCCCAACAGTTCCAGTCAGCATGACAATGTTGCCTGGTGCACATGGGAGTTGCAGCTGAAAACATCTGGAGGGCACCAGGCTTGAGGTAGGCTGGTGCAGACAAAACAGAGTGAGATGGACCAACTGGGGCTGAGACGAAGGAAGGCAGGGAGACCAAGAGCCAGAGCCAGAATGACAATTTGAACGCTTATAATGAGGAAGGAAGGAAGGAAGGAAGGAAGGAAGGAAGGAAGGAAGGAAGGAAGGAAGGAAGGGTTCAATATTCCTAACTTTCTCCCAAGTTTTATCCAAGACAATGGGACTGTGAAATTGACTAAACCAGATTACAAAGCAGCTGACCTAAACAATTTTTCTCCCAAAAGTTGACTTGGCATAAGACCACTAATGCCAAAAGGTGGATATGTGGATATACAGCAGGCATGAGTTAAACAAACAAACAAGCAAGCAAGCAAACCAACCAACCAACCAACCTACGAACTGAACTTAAGGTTGAGAAAATGAGAAACGAAGTTGACAAGATGCATCTATCTCTACCTCAAGGTCTGCATGATTCGCTTCCTTCAGCTATTACCAGAGATGGTGTGGGAGCAGCCACGCCCTTGCTGCTAAGATATGAACTGGCTTCCAAGCAAGGTAGGTAGGCATTTATGGCATTTAGTTTCCATTCTCGATTCGGAGTTGTAGAAATAAGCTAAGAGATGCTGCTAGTAGCATGTCAAACTCAAGTGGACTGAGAGGGAAATTGGACAAGGCAACAGTTTTAAGGGTGTCTCTCTTCCCCCCCCCACCCACCTTCCCCTTTTTCTTTTATGAAGTAGCAAAGGAAGAATTGCAGAGCAGCCGTTAGATGGCTCACTCTCTACATCCTTCAGGCCTTCCTGCCAGCACAGAAAGGCAATTCCTCAAACTGCTCTGGGATTATTAGGCTGGACGTCAGGATGAGATCATATCAGGCAGTATTTCACTCAAGCGATTCACTTATTATTTACAACGGTGGTGGAGGAGAAGTGGTTCTCCAGCGACAAATGAAGTACATCTGTAGTCAAGATTTTAATTCTATCCAAGCTTTCAGAATTCTCTTGTCCCTTTTATGCAGGATTCTCTTCTCCCTGCTCTTTCCCGTTTCAGATAAAAAATAATACACACACACACAATTCTGTAGCAAATCATACAGATAAGCACACATACATACTTGTATGCACTCACGTACACACATATATAATCATAGTATGGAGTGTTTGCACAGCAGCTGAGCAACCATTTCCCAGCATTTCATTTTGTCCGAGAACAGGGGAGACACACCAATAGTCCCTTGCAAACCGAAAGCAGGCTGGGTACAAACTCATTAAAACTAAATGTAACGCGTTGGGAATTTAAGCTGCCGGTGTATAAATTGGCATCTGGTACACAAAGTCTAACAAGCAGAAATTGTTCTTTATTCAGCTATTTATAACCTATCCTATACTTTGCAGCTATAACACAAACTGAGATGCGTTGCTCTCCCTTTTTAAAGCAGCCAAAGTTCTTAAAACACACTCACACCCAACCCATAACAACAACTTTCTCCTTATGTAGGGCATCAACAACAGGGTGATTGAGATCAAAACAAGATTAAAAAAAAGAAAAGAAAATGAAAGAAACAGAAGCACCGGATTTACTTGACCTCTTGTGCTCTCCCTCTTTTCTGCTTTCAAGGCATTCTTCAAAAGATGGCTTATGCTACACAGCTCATTGCTATTAGTTAAAAAGCTCCCCCGGAAAAGCGATTGTTAGCTTAGCTAATAGTAAAATGCTGCCTTGGCACAAGGGACAAATCCGATTCAGTTCATACAATTTGTGCTTTCCAAAAACAGTATGTGAACTGAAAGACAAGCTGCCACTTTAAAATCCGCAAGGCTCTGAATTGTACAGTGCAGCTCTCCGGCCTTCCCCCCCAAAATGCACAAAAATTGCTTGCGTTAAGGGAAACAGCACAAAAACGAATGTGCTAGTGAAAGCAAATGAAAATGCAATATATTTGGAGGAATTGCCTTGCAAAAAAAAAATGTGTACATTAGGCAAAATTACATGCAAAAATGTGAGAATTAGATTATTTATTTCCCACCTTTCCTCCAAGGAGCTCTAGTTGATGTACATGGTTCTCCGTCATTTAATCCCCACAACAACCTTGTGAGGTAGGTTAGTGACCAGCCCAGTGAGCTTCATGGCTGTGTGGGGATTTGAACCCTGCTCTCCTAGTCCAACACTCTAATCACCACACTAAAAAAATAAATCATGAACTGATGTGGAAATATCCAAGGCGTTGTTTGGTTTGCCAATCGCATTCACTGTTGAGTATACAACTCTTCGTTGTCTCTCTTCCCTTGGCAATCACAGGAAAGCTCGGCCCACAGAGTGCATCTTCCATCCCTCAATGGAGGAAAATCCACACTGTAAAATATCTGTGCTCAGTTATTTACAGCGCTTATATCGTAAGCCGGCAAACTTTGAGGAACAACCCATTCTTCACATTAGTGTTCTAATTTTATTTTCATTCATTCTTAGCCTTCATCACAGAGTGTACTATAAATTCTAATCCACCTGAAAAATGCAACGAAGATTAATTGAATTCTCCACATTTTCAGCGTAGGTTGTCATTTTACCAGCATTTAATAATAGTTATACCACTACAGAGTTCAAGCCTCTGTGTTCCCAAGGTTCAGCACAATAATTACTCATGCTCTTGTCTTGGCTGATGTACATATTTCTTCTCTCTCTGGCTATAGCAACCTTCCTTACCTCCTTATTTTGTTCAGGACCAAACTAACATGGCTCCCATCACAGGTTGAGCATGAACTAGCTAGGCAGCCCAACTCCCTCCTCTCAGAAGACTTCAGTGCAACCTGTTGCCTGGCAACTGCCAGCAAGGGAAGCCTTGCCTCCATCATGGACCACTGTGAAATCCAGTTGCTCATCTTCACTCCCTTGCCTCAGGGGATTTTGGCAGGAGTATCTACCTGGGTAAGGCACACCAAGGAATCAAGGACAGCATGAAATGCTGCTCTAATAAGCTTGATTCTACTTGGGCACCATGTCATTTCTGTTCCTCTCCCAGATCAGGATTTGATCTTGGTTCGAGAACCTTTTGCACGACACTTTTGAAGTTTTAAATTTTTATTGTTTTTAAAAAATTGTACACTCTTTACATCATGACTTTGCTTTTCATTCATGTTAATCTCCTTCTTTTAACTCCTTGTTCTTAACCTCTTCAATCACATATATAACAATTTTCCAAATGCTGCCCTATACCTTCCTCCCGCTGTTCCCGTTACTTCCTTTCACCCACGTGTGATCTTCTCAACCTAATATTGTTTCTCGTTGTGTTAATAAAAGTTTGTATTTGTTGTTCCATATACGTATGTCATGATAGCGTTTTGTAGCCTTGCATTTTACCTATTGAGAGTCTCCTTGTAAGGGCTCGGGGTTGTCTCCTCGAGAGTAAAGAGCCAGAAACATCCGTTCTTCTAAAGCTAATACTTTATTTACAAACTATGTACAACGGAGCATTTAAGATTCATGTCCGCTTGAGTCGGTTCCAGAATCCGGGAGGGGCTTTCGCCTACTCCTCCCCCAACATAGAAGCTTTGGAATTCCAAAGCGTCGCCTCCTTTCCTTACGCTTTCCCCCCCTACGCATTTGGGGCGACGGAAGTAGCTGACCGCTTTGCTTCTCAGACCACTCAGATGGACCGCACTGCCTGGCAGCTCCTGCTCCTCACCACTGGGGCTTTCCTTGCTATCCCCGCTGGACTCCAAGCTGGTTCCCAAGAGAGGCTGCACTTCCCTCCACCCCCTCCTTCCCCGTCTCAAGAGCCTTGCGTGAGGTCAGGTCCCTGACACTCCTGTTGCTATAAAGCAGGACATAAATATTCTAAAACAAATAACCTAAAGAAAACAAAGTACATTGCATTAAATGCAGGGTCACATTTATGTGTGTGTGTTTCAAATAGCAGGCATGGGCTCCCCAATCTAGACAGCAAGGGCTGGACTCACATGCCACAATCCTACTAAAATACCCACCCAAGGGCAAATAGCAGCTTGAGTTGGATTTTCAACCAGGCCCTGCGGCACAGGGGGAAAGGTCCTTACCCATTCTTTTCAATGGATCTACTCTGAGTAGGACTACTGTTGCATACAACCCTCTATACTCTACGCCAGTGTTCCCCAACCTTGGGCCTCCAGCTGTTTTTGGACTACAACTCCCATCATCCCTCCCTAGCAAGACCAGTGGTCAGGGATGATGGGAATTGTAGTCTGAAAACAGCTGGAGGCCCAAGGTTGGGGAACACTGCTCTACGCCACTTCCCCCTAAAATAAGATTAATGCTACTAGTAACACCTGAGCCCTTTGCTCACCCATAAACTTTAAACACTTTTCCTGCTTTTAAAAGCCGCTTATTTCTCATATACACAGCTTTTTAAAAAGTCTTTTGAACAACAACAAAAAGAGGTTATCAGACAAGCGCAAGGCTGGCAACAATGGAAGATAGAGAATGGGACTATATATCATAACCCCGTGGTTTTCAGTCTTCCTGCCTTTAGAGGGCCTTCCCCTCCCCTCCCCCTTGCCTAGGAATCAATGTGCATGCCAGAGGATTTCAGAGCATGTACTAGAGTGCGCTCTCAGTTCAGAGGAGGCGACAGCCAACCCCCTTAGATGAAACAAATGTGCCCAACCATGCCTTGCAGCTGTGCATCGCAGGAAAAGATTGTCAACAAGGGACACCATCTGAGAAGAGAAGCTTGCCTTACTGATCTTGCAGAGACACCTGATTCAACTGCGGAGGAGCTCCAGGATTCGGAAACCACTGCCTTAAGTCACCTTTCAACAGGCAGCACCTGGAAACTGTACCACTGACCCCCCCCCCCAAATCTAGCTTCCTTCTGTGGAAACCTGTCTGGATGCTCAAATGATTCATCCCACTGCCAGCAATTAAGTGGGCACTACCTTGTCATCACATAAAGAGTTTCGAAGCATGGTTGTCAACTGAATCGAGCGCACAAGAATATCTTCATCTGAATGTCATTCAAGTTTCAAAGTAACAGCTAGATGTGCAGTAAAGAACCATCAATTATAAGAAAACTCCAACATTTCCCTTTCAACTAAAGTTTGACCATCATAATCCCCTATTAGTCGGAACACCGGGGCAGGCCTTCTTTCTTTTCTCTCTTTACTAAACACAAAAATCACTTTTACACAGCAAATTAAACATGAATTAAACAACCGTCTGGTTTGAATGCAATGTTAAGCCATGCTAATTTTTAGCTTAATGCAAACAAGTGACGTATTGCTGTCCTTGCTTCGCTCTTGACTTTGTGTTACAATAGACTAATATACTCCACCAGCTTTTTCCAACCTGGCGCCATCCAGATGGATTGGGATGCAACTCCATCAGCCCCTCAATAGTCAGGGATGATCGTCAGTATGGCCAACAACAAAAGACGATGAGAGCTGCAGTCCAATGCATCTGGGGTGGGGGGCGCACCAGGCTGTTGGAAGGCTGTACTAAGCACTGTGGGTTGTAACCAAAGCAGAACCAGTGGAGTTTTACTTGCACAGCGTCACGTTTGTTTCCTCCACTGCCTCCATCTTCTCGGGGGGGGGGGTGTCTGTGAACCCTTGGAGCTGATTTTGAGGGTGCACAGGGGGCTGCAGGTGAGAGGAGAGAAGAGAGGAGAGGAATGGCCTGTTCTGCTAGCGCAAGTCCCAGTGGCTCTAATGCAGGGGTCAGCAAACTTTTTCAGCAGGGGGCCGGTCCACTGTCCCTCAGACCTTGTGGGTGACCGGACTATATGGGGGGGGAATGAAGATTTTTGCCTGCCCACAAAGAGGCCTGAAGATACTTCACTTTACCTGTGCCAGTTGTCATCTCAATAGTTGGGCTTCTCCAGCCAGCCATTCGCCGTGGCGGGGCAGGAGGCTGCGTTGGCCGGCGAATACAGAAGCAGCAGCCCCGGCGGAGGAGCCGCGGACGGAGGTAGGCGACGCCCCGGAGCTTTTACCCACCACCTGCTGCTGTTGCTGCTTCCCAAGAGGCACCGAAGAGAAGAAGACAGAGCCTCCTGCCAACCCGCAAGCGGCGGCCGCGGCTACCACAACAACCCGCCTGAACGCCATGGAAAGAATGAAGGAGGGAGGGAGGGAGGGAGGAAGGGAGGGAGGGAGGCAGGCAGGCAGGCAAGCAAGCAAGCAAGCGGCGATGAAGAAGAAGCGTGCGAGGAAGCGGCGTAGAAAAGAGGAGCCCGAGCCTAAGTAAGCGGAGAAGGAAAGGCGGACTGAGGGAGAGGGAGGAGCAGGAGGAAAAGGCAGCAGCCGGCAGCCGGCGTCACACGCCCCCTTCACAGCGCCGCCCTGCTGAGCCGGGCAAGCCAACTCCCGCTGTCAATGGCACCTGGCGTGGGACAAGATTGTTCCATCCCTGAGGAGAAAAGTGCCGCCGTGTGAGGGAGAGGGAGGGAAAGAACGTGCGTGCTGGCGATCCACGTGAAGATTCCCAGGCTATCCGCCTGCTGGATCTAGAAGGCAATTGGGCCTGATCCGGCCTGCGGGCCTTAGTTTGCCGACCCATGCTCTAATGCCACACATGGAACAGGCAGTAAACAGCCAAAGCAGCAGGGAATAGTTGTGCCAAACAAATCAACGTCTGTCATTAGAAATGAAGGATTTGCACTCTTTTGCAACCGTTTCGCGGCCCTCATAATTGCATGGCAAATATACACCTCTGATTTCTCACTTTATTTTCTATGGAAGGAGCACCTTTACACTTGAAATGTCTCCCCCTCCCACAAAAGAACCCCAAGTGGATGATGCATTGCCCATTAGTCATGTTGCTATGTTTCATCTTAGATCTTTATCCCCCACCCCTCTCAAAGACATACATTCCAGCAATTCCTTACAAAACCCAAGCTGGTCACGCATGGCTAAAAAGCCAGTTTTTTTAAAGGAAAGAAAGCAAAATTCAGCAAAAAGAACGAACGTATCAGACTCGTTCCCAAGGCAAGTCAATCAGATGTTCTGATCAATATAAATTCATCTCATGTACTATTCCACAACTCCTCCAGGATAGGAGTTTTGTAGTTTCCAGGCTTCTAGATTTTAACTATGTATTTTGCTGGGGGTTTTTTAAAAAAAGAGAGAGACGAGAGAGGGGAAATCTATTAATAGAGATCGTGGCAAGAACTGAACATATTTTCAAGCAACCAAGCAAGTTTCTAAGACTGCTATGGGCTTCCACAAATATTTCATGAATCTGCAGTAGTGGACAACCGTTTAGTGGAATGTGTGCAAAAGCACCAATGGTCATGGGCCTTCCATATCACACCCCCCCCAAATAGAAATAAAGCAAGAGTTGTGTATGTAACACCCCAGATACTCATCACTGTCTGAATTGCCCTTGTTATTACTCAATGCTGAAGACTCTTCTTTGCTTTCTGCGCTGACTCTGGTTCCAGTACAACATTCTAGCCACAAATCACACCTGCCTGGGAAGCCTCTTTAGAAAATGCCCCAACTTGACCATGTAGATCAACTCCTTGAAAGGCTATATACTCCTAGAGACATAAGCAGACAAAAAGAGCTAAATATGTGGAAAACATCAAGCCTAGTTTGCTATTTGCAGAGTCAGATGTAATATAAACCAGCTTGCTTAAATTCAAACCATCATTTTATAATCTGGCTTCTGCTCCCTATCGCAAACCAAAGTTTGTCGATTTAGACTCATCAAACCAGTTAGGCTCTGTAAACCATGATCTGACTGATGTTTGTGCCAAGCCTGTATGAAGTGCCGTATTTTTCGCTCCATAACGCGCACCGGACCATAACGCGCACCTAGTTTTTTGAGGAGGAAAGGGGGAAAGCCCCCATTTTTGAGGATCAGTTCAAAGTTGTGCATCTTCTTTTGGAAGAAGAAAAGCCCCATTTGCAAAAGGATCAGCTCAAAGTTGTGCTGCTGCTTTTGCAAAGGAGAAAAGACCCATTTGCAAAAGAAGCAGCTCAAAGTTGTTGTGCTGCTGCTTTTGCAAAAGAGAAAAGAAAGGGCTTTGAGCTGATCCTTTTGCAACTGGGGCTTTTCTTTGCAAAGAAAAGCCCCAGTTGCAAAAGGATCAGCTCAAAGCCCTTTCTACAGTTTCCAAACAGATAATCTAATCAGCCCGTCACATGTCGCTGGGGAAACCAACAGCCTCCTCTGCAGGAGGACCTTATCTCTCTTCCCGATCTCTTTCTCTCTGCAGCGACCTTATCTCTCTTCCCGATCTCTTGCTGATCAGCTGTAAAGCGGCAGCCTTTCAACACCCCCTTCTCTCTTTGTAAAAGAAAAAGCTCGATCTTCTTTTGGTCCCTGGGCAATTCAGCTCCAGGGACCATGCATTCGCTCCATAACGCGCACAGACTTTTCCCCTTCCTTTTTAGAAGGAAAAAAGTGCGCGTTATGGAGCAAAAAATACGGTATATTAAAAAAGCTGTCTTTGAGTGAGTGAGGGGGCACTCCAGAAGCTAATCCAGAGCCAGTTCTTATATGTATCTATTAGCCAAGCATTGCTGCAAAAGACTATCTAGTGCTGATTTAAGTAGTCACCAGAGACTTCCTTTAGTGGCAGACTTGAGTGTGAAAGCAACATTAATACTTGCCTTGAAGTTCTGGTTTGAGAATTTCAGCAGTTAAGATTCCTTGGAGTTTAGGGGATTGGGGGCAGGACAATGGGAGATGCATCTGAAGCACAGCCTTGTTAATACAGGACATCTGTAGCTTATTTCCCCAACATTCCACATTTTCCCAGAAGTACACTCTCTATTCCACATACCTCAAACCGTAACAGATTTAAACAGCAAATAGTTTCAGCAGCTAGAAAACACACACATATACATGCTGGCACTCACACATTCCAGGAAGGGAATGTTATAACTAGCTCAGGAAAGAAGGGCCATATTCCGTCCTCTAAAACTGGGCTGGTAGGTCAGCTTTTTCCCAAAATACTGCCACCCGCTCTGATTTTTCATCGCTGTTGCCCATATTAGCATGATCTTCAAAAATAAGATTAAGTGCCGGACTCATTTATGAGGAATAGGAGCTGCCACCCTTGTGACTGAAGAGCATCCAAAGTTAGTTCTACTCAGAAAAGACCCATTAAAATAAATGGAGACTAATAATAATAATAATAATAATAATACTGTTATATATTATTTATACCCTGCCCATCTGGCTGGGTTTCCCCAGCCACTCTGGACTGCCGCTCCCAACAGAATATTAAAAACACGATAAACTTGGCTCCATTGATTTCAACTGGTCTGCTCTGATCAAAACAGTTGGACCCAACCCTATATTCCTGCAATAGCTATTATGAAATGTTGTTAGCTGCCTTGGATATCTTGCATGACAGAAAGGAAGGATATACGTGCTTTTATTCATATGCATTTTATTTTAAAAGCAAGAGCTAGCACGAAAGACAAGGTATTTTATTTATTTATTTAAGAGAGCTTTCCTTTCCTTTCTTTTCTTTTAATCCCGCCTTTTTAGAAGAATCTACTCTGCTTGGATCCAGAGATGCCCATGGATGGAGAAGTTCTGGTGAGCAGCTACTGTTCCACTTTCTGCAAGGGGTGGTGTTGGCGGCAAGTTGTGTAATGCACAGGGGATTCTGCGATGCCTTGCACAAACAGAAGCCGACCTCTGGTTTCCAAGTCCCTTCCTTCTTGTGCAAGAATCTTGCGCTATGTCAGAAAGGGACCTTCTGCCCGCAGAAGAGGCCCTTCTGCTGCTCACAGGCACCTCTGGATCCAGCCCAATATCAACACGCAGAGAGAGAGAGAGAGAGAGAGCCTCTGAAAACAAGTGATGTTAACTTCGCCGCAGACAAACAGTAACATGAGCCAGCCACGGAAATTTATAGCTTCAGTGTAAACTGTTTGGAATTACGTTTCAAGATCAATCTTATTACCAAAGGGAATTCTGAGTGCCTTGCGGGGAACGTAGCCACTAGTATCAAAGCTTAAGGGCGAAATATCCACAAGACATCACTGAAGGCTTTTGCAATTGGGAGATTATTGTATCCAATGTTGGCCGCAGTGAATATTTGGCATATAAGCCAACCACATGGCCTGGATTGTTTTACAGCCATCATAAAAAACACCCCCAAAAAACAAGGGCAATGGAAGGGAGCAGCACTTTCAGAAGATGCTCATATATTTCAACCCACTTTTGTCAAATGGTCACAAGCTAATCGTAACAGTCCCTTTATGTTGTGTTTTAAAAATATACCTACTTTGCTGTCTTTCCCTCTTCACAGAGCAGAGAAAGAGTGGGCATATAAGTCAAGCAAAGGAAAATCTGTGAGGACAGTGCCCATCTTGGGCTAGTCGAACCAAATTGGAGTTGGCACACTGCAGAATGGAAAAGGGTAAACCAGGAAAGCGAGATCTAACCATGTGCCGCTATGTAATGAGAACTTTACTTATCACTTGTTACACTAGTGGGGGGGGGGAGAAAGTTCAGAATGGACTTCAAAACAGGAGCAAATTAAAAGCAAGAAAGAAAAGAACAAGCATTTGAAAGTGGGCATAAATTTCCTATTTATGGGAGAACACAGATGTGGCTCAGCAGGAGAGCACATGTTTTGAATGAAGACTTAAGATTAATCCCCATCATCTTCCAGTTTGAAGGATGCCCATTGCCAGGGTGGAAGAAAGGCTTCTGGCTCAAGAGAACTGTTGCCAGTTAGAGTAGACAACATGGTGGGTAGATGGAGCAATGGTTTTGACTCCGCAAATGACAGTTTCAGGTACTCACTGACGTCGGGAAAGGCAGGGCAGTGGAAGGGAATTTTTAGAACCTGTACTGTATTTTTAGAGGCACTTTAAAATGCTGTTCTGTTTTGCCATTCCTTTATAAGCCACCTCAAATATTCTTGAATTATAAAAAGGCAAGCTGTTTTTTTAAAAAAAAAATCCAAAGAAAGAAAGAAAGAGGGATGAAGGAGGTTGAAAGAAAGAAAGAAAGAAGAAGGAAGGAAGGAAGGAAGGAAGGAAGGAAGGAGAAACAAGACTATTTATTACCCAACCTTATCCAACAGATTGTGCACAGAGCAGGTATTTGTGGCTTTGTCATTGAGAAGGGATGAGCAGGGGCTAATCATACCAAGACCACAAAGATCTGGTCAGGGCTGGCTCTGAATGATTGCAACAGAGAGAGGTCTAAACCGCCTGAACTTGTAGGGAGAGAAGGCTGCCCCCATTTCTGAACCGTGTCTGCCCTCCCTGCATGTCCTCCCCAGCCCCTGGTTCCAGGAGAGCGTTCATCTTCATTATGGAGAGACCAAGGGCAAATTAGCAAATCACAAAGATGCCCTACAGTAGTTATGATTCCACTGGGATTTGAAGATCATCGCTCTAAGCAGGAGACACTAGGAAATGTTTTAAATGAAAGCTTCTGCCTGACCTACCACGACTTGCGGCAGTCTGCAGCTGAATTCTAATGGTCCACTTTACTTGAAGCGGGGAGGAAGATTCTACTACGGATTGTTCTGACCTTCAAGCTATGACATTTATAAAAAGCATTCTCTCAGACCCATGCTCATGATTAGCATGGCTCCATCACAAGCCACAGGTCCAGACAACAGAGTAGGGTTGCCATGCGGAAGAGATCGGCACTCCAGAACCAAGGGGGAGGGAATGCAGTGCTAGTCAAACAAACAAAGCCAAGTGCCTTCTGAATATCAAGCTACTACTGGGAAGACGAGGGAGAACAGGCATCCCCCCCTCCGTCCAAAAGAATGGGTGACTGCTGCTTTCAAGTGGAAGAACCAGAGACTGTCCTTCTAAAGAAAAGAAAACGCACCTGAACTAAGCTACACTTCAAGCCAGGACAAAATAAAAAATTAAAAAAATCCTTCCAGTAGCACCTTAGAGACCAACTATGTTTGTTCTTGGTATGAGCTTTTGTGTGCATGCACACTTCTTCAGATACCCTATTTCTGAAATTCCTTTGCAATCAGACAGCTACTTTGAGATCTTGTATAGAGTGTCCTGGGAGATTGAAGTGTTCTCCTACTGGTTTCTCTGTCTTGTGATTCCTGATGTCAGATTTATGTCCATTTATCCTTTGGCGTAGGGTTTGGCCTGTTTGTCCAACATAGAGAGCTGAAGAATCTAAAGAAGTATCTGAAGAAGTGTGCATGCACACGAAAGCTCATACCAAGAACAAACTTAGTTGGTCTCTAAGGTGCTACTGGAAGGAATTTTTATATTTTTTATTTTGTTTTGACTACGGCAGACCAACACGGTTACCTACCTGTAACTTCAAGCCAGGGTTAGCCAACGTGTTGCCATCTGAATGCTGTTGAACTACAACTGCCAGCCATCATGGCCAACAGTCAAGGATGATGGGAGTTGCAGTCCAAGAATGTCTGGTGCCATGTTGTTAACCCCTGCTCTAAGCCAAAGGTTCTCAAGCTACGATGGTGCAAAAGCTCCATTATCTACAGTAAGGCTGTGGAGCAGTCAGAAATATCTGCACTTGGTCTTGCACTCAATTTATTTTTTTCTGATGACAGAAATCAAAACCATTTTGAACAAGGGCTTGTGATTTTCACGTACTGGTGCAGTCTACTAATTTCCCCTTAAATCACAGGTGTCAAACACAAGGCCCGGGGGCCAAATGCGGCCCACCAGACCTCGTCATGTGGCCCGTGTAGCCTCCGCCGGCCGCCAGCCTTGCTCCAACTCCTGGGCTGCAGGTTGCCACCACCGCCTCCTCCTGCTGCTGCTTTTGCGGCCTCCCCACCTTCCCTTCCCCACGCGCTTGTTTTTAAAGTTTATTTCACAGAGCCCACTAGGGGCGCTCCGCGTCCTTGCAGCCTCGCTCTCTGGCTCCCTCCCTCCCTCGCCGGAGCGAGCGAGCAACTTGCGGCGCTCTTCTTCGGCGCAGCTGAACTTTTCCTCAACTCTTTCGCCGCCTCGGCTGAAGTTCACCAGCGATCCTTCCCCGCCCCCCCCTCCCTCGCCGCCACCCCGGCAGACAAACACACAAACAGTGCCGGGCACAGCCAAGCCAAGCCAGGGAGCAGAGCCGGGACTTCTCCCCTCCCCCCCACGCTCCCCGTGTCGGAGGCGAGGAAGTGGGGAGAAAAGAGAGAGGAGAGAAACCCAACGTGCCGCCGCCGCACACCATCTCTCTCTCTTTCCAGCAAACCAGCCGCGAGGTGGATGGACGTTGGGCAGCTGAGGCTCTCGGGCGCCAGTTCTGCGCCGGGGGCGGGCCGGATCTGTGGGGCCAGTGGCTGACCCCCACCCTCCCCGCCCCTCCACCCAGAGCGGAGCCCTCTCCATCCCACCCCACGGACCCACATCTTTCCCGGACGCCTAGCAGGGCAGAGAAGGGAGCGCACAACAGAAAGAGCGATTGCACCTACTTGCGGCCAGTTTCCTCGCTCTGCCTTTGGATCGCATTGCTGCCAAATCCCACGGATGTTGCTTGGATGGTTGCTTGGGGTGGGGGGGATATCTGGGGTCGGGGTGGGGGGTGGGGAGGGAAATCAATGGAGGGGCTTTCCCCCCCTCTCTCTTTCTCTCCGTTTTCCCCACCCTTCCTGCTTCCCCCACTCTTTTCTTTCTCTCTTTCTCACTCACTCTGTTTCTCTCTCTCTCTCCCAACCCCAAAGCTTGCTATCTTCTCCAGCATTGTCAGTTTGGACACCTTCGCACATGCGCAAGGGCGGCTTCTCCCTCTCGCTCTCCTCTCGCTCGCCCTCCCCGCGCAACTCACCCCCCCCCTTTCAACATCTCCCGGGCGCCGCAAAAAAAAAAAGTTTGGAGCGATCTTTCACTTTTGGATTTAGGGATCTTGGGCAGAAGATCGCAGGAAAGAGGCTAAGGCGCGGGGCGGGGTGGTGGAGATCTCTCTTTTGCTCGCTTGGGAAAATCTAAGCTAGGGAGAGAAAACCAATTGACATAAGCGCCCATGCAGACTTTTAAGAGAGGGAGGGAGATGCCGGATGATGAGCTGATACGACCTGCGATTTATTAATTGTGGACGGCGATTCTTCTTTGTGCACCCTTGGCCGGTGCACTCCCCCCCAAACACACACACTTTTCTCATCAGCACAACCATTATTTCGCAGGGCGACCCTAGGAATGAGTAAAGCGGCGTTTATGTGCAGTGGACCAACCCGGCTCCCCCATCGCTGCGAGGTGGCCTCAAGGGCGCACCTGGAGGTCCCGGCAGGTGTGCTGCTGCTGCCTCCGCCATCTGCATGGGGAGCCTCTCTTTTTTTGCAGGTGCAGCCATCGGGGATTTTGCAAAGAGGCAGGTCACCTAGCTTTCCCATACACACACACACACACACACACACACACACTTTTCCTCTCCGCCAACCCAGAATCCTTGAGAAGGAGCTCTAGCAGGGGTGCCAAATTGAGTAAAATAGGAGGAGGGGCGGCTCAGGTAAACCCCACCCTGCATAATCACAAGATGCGGCTCGCACACACCAACCATTGATTTTAATGGCAATGCCCATCCATTTTGCAGGGGCCCAGCCCCCTCAATATTTTGTATGTTTAAAAAAAAAATTACTGTCTGTTACCAAAAATCATTTTTCAATAAATTGTACAATAATTGTACATTTGAATATCTACTTGCCATTATTCTGACTATGTTTCTGCTTTCAGAGCTAGTTATTACTTACATTATTACAAAAAACAGTAATAATTGAATGCAGTGACAATAATTTATGATAATAAAGAGTGGACACATAGTCCTACAGATACAACCGGCCCTTTGAGGGTGACCAAACTGCTGATGCGGCCCCTGATGAATTTGAGTTTGACACCCCTGCCTTAAATGTTCAAAAAGGAGCCCTTCTCAGCAGCCTGGCCCAAGGCCCATGATTTTCATAATACAGTGATGGCATTGATGTTGGTGCTAAAGAAAGAATACGATTGTGGGGTTTTTTTTGCCTTCTTCCATTGCATTATAAGGCACCTTGAAGGTTATTCAAATACGAGTTACGTATGTATTTTGATTTGTAGAATAAACAAACAAAAATGTTATTGAGTGGTCTGCCAAGACCCCCAGCATTTTTCAAGTTGTCCGTAGGAAAAAAAATATTCTTTCATTTATAAGCCTGGTATTCACTGGTCAGCTATCCCACGGCGGGTCACAATACATACCCACCAACTCAGTTTCACAAGTAATCTTTGTATAGTCCACAGCTCCCCTACATACAGGTGATGCTCAAACACCAACCTATTGATTACTAACAGCTGCAGTATGCATCTACAACACACTGGAACACAAATCATGTTTTATTCAAACATAGGCTCACCCAAGTGACTTGTGCATTGACTTGCTTGCACAAAACTTACACAGAGGTTAAACTATGCCTGGTCTTTACTGAGTATCTGTTCCAATTTGTTTGCGGGGAGGTTATACGGTCATGAGCTTGAATCTTGATTTAATCCTGATTTGCTTGTACTGTTCATCGTTTATTCATCTAACACTTTTCAGAGGATTTTCCTAACCGCAAAACATCCATTAAAAAAAACAACAAAGTGGGTTTGCCGTACCAGGGCAACAGAGCCTTTTAATCCATTGCAATTGCACAAGCCTGAAGTTCTGGTATGCACCTGAAATCCTACTGCAAAACACGGAGAGTCCGAAGGCTACCTATTTGAGGGGAAGAACTCTTATAACTACTTCTGAGAAACCAGAGTGCTATTTTGGGGAGGGAGAGCAGGAGGAGGACATGGTTTGTTTGGCATATTCTGAATACCCCCCTCTTTGGCTAGCAGCCATCCATCTTTGATACACTCTATTGAGCTGTCAAGAAATGGATATAGAAAGTAATTACTGCCCAGGGGAAGCTTCCTCTTCTTGTCAAAATACATATAGCATATTTGAAGTAGTCAGCTATGCACTGTACACACATAAGAATGAACTGGCAAAGGCACAACAGGGGAGCAACTTTTGGGGAGGGGGGAGCATGCCAGTAGTGGGCAGGACCTTTAAGTTTGTACAAAGTTATACACCCATTACTCAATCAGCCATTACTCAATCAGCAAGCAAGAGGCATTATCACAGTTCAAGAATGCATTCCTGCCATGCAAAAGCACTCAAGGAGGGTGAAAAGCAGGGACAGGGCGTGGCCTGGGAAATGTCTTGCTGGCCGGACAGAAAGGCCCTAGAGGGCTGCATTTGGGCCTTGGACTTGAGGTTTCTCATCCCAGATACAAACCACAGACTATACTGTTAACAGACAATGCCTTGGTTCCTGAAGAGTTCAATATCTTTGGCATCTTGTTCAAGAAGCATTACAAAATACCGCAGAGGCCTACCTATCCTTCAATGCAACTGGCATAAATGAATAAATAATAATAAATTTAATAAAGCCAGTTACTGCATTTGAAAACTAACCAGAAGGCAGCTCGGCTGGGCTGAGGCAGCCCCAGTAGGCAACAGGAATGCTGAAAGCAGAGCTGAACTAAGGGTGGCAGAGCCCCAGAAATAATTGATTTACAGATCGGCAAAGGGCCAAAAGGATCATCAAGCGGCACACACTTCAGCATCCACTCCCGTTTCTGTATTCCACCACAGGAAAACAAAATATGATTTATATTGGCCTGCACTGTGGGGCAGGGTTGGCAAGCAAAATGAAAACAAAATTCACATCAATTTGAAGCTTGCTGCAGCAAAGTCTTAGCAACACCCTCCATTTGGTTCAGCGGCAGGTTAACCCAGTGAGCGGGGAATGACATTAATTATAATAATAATTTATTATTTATATCCCGTCCATCTGGCCGGGTCTCCCCGGCCACTCTAGGCGGCTTCCAGCATACATTAAAATACATACACATTATACCATTTTAGAGTTAGAATGAATCTTAAAGGTAAAGGTAAAGGGACCCCTGACCATTAAGTCCAGTTGCGGACGACTCTAGGGTTGCGGCGCTCATCTCGCTTTACTAGCCGAGGGTGCTGGCATACAGCTTCCGGGTCATGTGGCTAGCATGACTAAGCCGCTTCTGGCGAACCAAAGCAGTGCACAGAAACACCGTTTACCTTCCCGCTGGAGTGGTACCTATTTATCTACTTGCATTTTGATGTGCTTTCGAACTGTTAAGTTGGCAGGAGCTGGGACCTAGCAACGGGAGCTCACCCTGTCGCGGGGATTCGAACCGCCAACCTTCTGATCGGCAAGCCCTAGGCTCTGTAGTTTAACCCACAGCGCCACCCGCGTCCCAGAATGAATCTTAGGGGCCACCTAATGCAACCCCACCTGCTCAGTGCATGGTGTCACCACAGCATCCTTGATTATTCAGCCTCTGCTGACCCAAGATTTTTGCGCTCTAGCAGTGGATTCTTACATCCCTTTCAGGGCTACACAAACGCCTGGTGGATATCACAGTCCCATCATAACTCTGCGCGATCAAGTGAGCCATAAAAGTGTGTAGAACAAACAGTGTATATTGGTAAGAGGCTTAAATATGTGCTTAGTTTGCTGGATCCAAAATGCTAAGCAGCTGCAGTGTTCATAATATACAGTTATACCTCGTGTTGCATTCCGCTCTTGTTACGGACTTTCAGCTTACGAATGCAGGAAACCCAGAAGTGTCTGCTTCCGGGTTCGCTGCCCGAGTATTCGCAGAAGCGATCTGTGCGCTTCGCGCAGAAGCGCTTGATTGTGCCGCGCACATGCGCAGAAGAGGCACCTCAGGTGTGGACTTTTTGGGGTGCGAATGGCACCCTGAAACAGATTAAGTCCGCAACTAGAGGTACCACTGTACATCCAAACAATTGGTAATTTCCCTCATTGCTATGATTTCACAGATGCGGGGGGAAACGCTTTATGCCGTCTCCTAGAAAGGCTACTTCAAATCCAGGTTGAGGTCACCCTCTTGGATTAATTAGAGCTCTGCCAGGTACTGCACAGCTCACTAGCACTCTGTCTCTGCTTTCTCCCAGGACCTCATTCTATATTCATTATGTGACTAATTCAGAAAGCCCCGCAAAGATCTACAGAACCATATGAAATGACACCTGAAGTGTGCTTGACTTCAGATCCACTCGGATTATTGACAGTTCCCACTTGACACCTGGGACGTGCCATTTTACATTTCCAGGGAGCGACATCCTTGACTTCATCATTATCATCACATCTGTTTCTGCCTCTCGCTCCTTTCCCATTCAAGTTCTCCCCAGATGCCTGACCAGGTGAACAAAGCGAGCAGATTGCAACCATTAGTTTGTAATAACTGTGAGATGGCACCGCACTTCCTTCCTTATCCATGCCTACACCTTTTAGCTATCTATGCAGCTTGCTTGGCAATCCCGTCTCCCTTCTCCACAACCACAGTGTAGCATGGGTAGGGAACCTCAGGCTCAGAGGGCAAATGTAGCCCTCCAGGCCTTCCTACCTGGCCCTCAGATCTCTCCCCAGGCCACACCTCCCACTGGCCCCTGTTTTCTAACCCCATAACGTTTTTGCCTGCCTGGACTATGTCCTGATAATGCCTCTGGCTTGCTTGGATGGAGGACAGAATAGGGCAGGGGTAGGCAACCTTCGGCTCCCAGATGTTTTGGGACTACAACTCCCATGATCCCTAGCTAACAGGACCAGTGGTCAGGGATGATGGGAGTTGTAGTCCCAAAACATCTGGGAGCCGAAGGTTGCCTACCCCTGGAATAGGGTTTGTGAGGGTGTGTAGAAACTAGCCTACTGATTAAAGGTAAAATGTACATTCATTGCCCAGAGTAAACCCATTGAAATTAAGATTGCCATGTCCACCAGTTTCAATGGGGCTGCTCTGAGTACAACTCAAGACTGCTACAACCCTAAATTCGTTCCTTAATAAAACAACTCTTAAGAGTCCCATGGACTGCCAGAAGATCAAACCTATCCATTCTGAAGGAAATCAGCCCTGAGTGTTCACTGGAAGGACAGATCCTGAAGCTGAGGCTCCAATACTTTGGCCACCTCATGAGAAGAGAAGACTCCCTGGAAAAGACCCTGATGTTGGGAAAGATTGAGGGCACAAGGAGAAGGGGACGACAGAGGATGAGGTGGTTGGACAGTATTCTTGAAGCTACCAACTTGAGTCTGACCAAACTGCGGGAGGCAGTGGAAGACAGGAGTGCCTGGCGTGCTCTGGTCCATGGGGTCACGAAGAGTAGGACACAACTAAACGACTGAACAACAACAATAAAACAACAACACAACAATTTCTTAATTAAAAAAGGGGGGTGGAACAGAATAGGCTTTGCTCTGACATATACCCATGCTACAAACATTTAGTGTTATCCATTATATGCACCCCAGTGGCCTTTGCTTTTTCCTCCCCCTTTGCTGCCTTAGCTGTGAAGTTTTTATAGACTTACTTCAAGTCTGCTGCTAGTAAATTAAATCCATTGTAAAGGTGTCCTTCTAAGGCCACTTTCTTCAAGTAAGAGTAACTGTCCAGATCCGAAGTCAAAAAATTCGTCACGAGGGCACCTGCAAAGTTGGAGAAAGGGGGGGGGGGGGAGTTAGATGCTGGTAGAATAATTTCCAATGAGGAAAATTGACATTTTCCCCTCACTGGGCTAGCTCAACCAAGTAGCAGAAATGAATAAGCTTTCTGACTCACTGCAGTCAAGGACATAGCATGGAAACGGATTAACGTAAGTTTGATCAATTGTGTACCAGGCTCACCGTTAATAAGCAACCTTTATATGATCAATTCTTTTTTTAAAAAAGGCCTTTCAAATGTTTTATGCCCCCCTCTGAGACAAATATCACAAATAATACCAACCCCATCAAAGCATCCTTTTATTTTCCGCAAATCAGTAATGCTACACAATTAAGATTGTTGCAAATCTGCTGTAGCGGACCCAACACTTAATACCACCAATTAATAATGCGGCGGATCCTCTCCCGCTAACTGCCCCCAATTAAATATAGTGCACCCACCTCACAGTACACCAATTACATGAATTTCTACAATTTACCACAGATTATCTGGCGGGGGACTTGTGTGAGGGAAAACTTAATGATTTAGAGACTCAGGCAGGAGCTGATCAAACAAACAAGAAACGTTTTATTAAACAAAAAGAAGTTTATGAAACAAAGCGGGTTAGGAAATGTGTTCTTTCAGGTTGAAGTTAACTTATTTTCTTTAATTATGTCTCAGGCTTAAACATAATACTATAGGCACAACTCTTCTTCAGTTACTAAAAAAAGGTTGATGGACGAGATGGGCCTCTGGCCTGATCCAGCAGCCACTTTTGATGTTAGAAGCAACCTCCGCCTTGACATTCTCTAAGTCCTACCGCCATGGGTTAAGTATGGCAGGAACACTGGAAGCTGGCTAATGCAGACTCAGTCTAGGCGCCGAATTCAACTAAATAGTTGCACTAGCGGGAGCCAGTGCAACCAGACCCATTAATGCAATGGGGTTCCCTTCCCTCTTCCTCCTGAGCCCCCCAAAAATCAGTGTGTGTGTGTCAGAAGCACCCCCAGAGCAGTGCTTGGAGGGAGGAGAGCGGAGATTGTTCCATCTACGAAGCAGAAAGGTTTGCCCTGATGGAACCATCACAATCATGGGACATTGAATTTCATCCTGTATGTCCAACTAAATCAGGGCAGCCCAACTTTTCATACCAAGTGAGCCGCAACTTTGACACAGAATCTGTGGGCCATACCCTGCCTTGTCACTTGGGGGAGTGAGGCCAAAATTTGGTCCAGACCTGCCCAGAGTGGCTGGGGAGACCCGGCCAGATGGGCGGGGTACAAATAATAAATTATTATTATTATTATTATTATTATTATTATTATTATTATTATTATTATTATTATGTGCTGCCTTAGGGAGGCACCAGGTTTTGGGAAGGAGGCGAGATGCTCTGGCCAGCTCCTGGAGCCTTGCCTCCACTTTCCCAAAGCCGGGAAACCACTAGCTAGGCTTGGGAAAGGAGACAGAAGGACTCTAGGACCCTGTCAAAGTCTCACACCTATTTCACAAAGCCCAGCAGCACCTCACTTACCCAGCTTTGGGAAGGCAGAGCAAGGGCTTGGGGGTGTCAAATGTTGTATTCCCTACTTCTAACTGGCAGTGGTTCTCTAGGAGCTCAGGAAAATGCTTTCCCCATTACCCGGTTTTTAACTGGAAATGCCACATTCAGAACAGATTCAGTACCACTGAGTTATAGATCCTACAGCAAAGAAGTGGTTTCTGCCTAGTTTCAAACCTTTCGCACATGAAACAAAGGTGACACCCTCTATGCTACCTAAACTGAAGCTTCAATCCTGCTTAAGCTTTAGGCATCCAAACATATGGTTAACCCAGCTTTCCGGAGGCCACTGAATTATTCCAAAACAATGGGTTCCCAAGATAGTTAAATGCTATTAATTGTTCTACCAAAATCCCGGCTGGCTGGAACACTAGCATTATCATCAATAGAAGCAGCCTAGCAATTACAAGCCCATCACTTTAATATGTAACATATCTAAGCATTTTCTGGCAACAGTTGGAAGCATAGGCCAACGGAAATAAAATTGTTTTCAAAGTAGCAAGCAGGTTTTTAGAGCAGAATTTTTAAAGCAGAGGTAGCACTAATTTCAGCACATTTAAGTTTATGAGGTGGTTGTGGCTTGTTGTTGTTGTTGTTGTTGTTGTTTTTAAGAGAAACAGCACCACTAACTTGATGTAACCCTGGGAGCTGATGCATGCCATTTCCAAACATTCCAAATGAAATACCCTATATACTCGAGTATAAGCCTAGTTTTTCAGCACATTTTTTGTGCTGAAAAAGCCGCCCTCGGCTTATACTCGAGTGAGGCAGGCAGTGGCTCCTATGAAGCTTTCCCAGTTTTTTTGTGGTAAAATTGGGTGCCTCGGCTTATATTCGGGTCGGCTTATACTCGAGTATATACGGTATGTGTATCCTAGTGTTGTTGTTGTTGTTGTTATTTGTATATTGCCTTTCATTTATAATTTCAGTGCGGTTCGCAAGCAAAGACTGAACAAAGGAAGATAAGAATTAACTCTCCCAGCACACCAGGTCCGAGACAATAATGATTATGAAGGACTACACAAGTGAAATGGATTTTATATTTTTAAGAAATAACCGAGGCACTGTAAGGAGGCAATGATGGTCGGTTGTAAGAATGCTTGTGGCAACAATACTGCATGAGTGCATTCCTATAATCAGTGATGGGAGTACCCCAAACACACTGGAAGATGGAGGGAAAGAAGAACTGAGTTTGAAGTGGGCATATGAACCAGTGGTACAGAGTACATGGTCTGCATGCATCAACTCCCAGGTGCAATTTCCGCCGTCTCCAGTTAAGCCACCCCTGGCAAGGGAGACCTGGGAAAGATCTCCGCCCCAGATTCTGGAGAGTTGCTACTGACGTTGACAGTGAGTGGGGCAGCTAGACCAACAATCTGTCTCCATACAAAGAGATCTCATCTTCTGGATCTATACTGGAGGGGCAGGGAGTTGAAAGAGAAGATTCTGATTTAGTAAGGGAGAGGGAACACAGGAAGCTGCCTTACACAGAATCCATTCAGCTCCATAGTTTTGACTCTGCCTGGCAGCATCTCTCCAGGATTTCATTGGGGGCTCTCTCCCAGTCTTATCGGGAGATGCTGGGGATTGAACCTGGGACCTTTGGTGTGCAAAGCAGGTGTTCTACCACTGAGTCATGGCTGTTCTAGGTTTGGGAACACCACAACAGAAGATATGACTGTAGTAAGGGCATTGCTGCTGCAGTTTGTGTGATTCACTTTTGACTACAGGATTAATAGTTGAAGAATCTGCATCTTAAGGGAACTTCCAGGTATGTTCATGTAACCCAGTCCCCTCTCGTTTCCATATACATACCTCTTCCTTTTGCATTCTTGTCTATCTTTGGTTGCATGTAGTTCGTCAGGGCTGCCAATTTACCTTTCTTGCTGATTCCAAGCCACGTCCCGCCTTCTTTTCCTTCCTCCATATCCAAACCTGCTAAAAACATTTTTTTTTTGTTTAGACGAGCCTACCCAAATACTTAGAATGGCTAATGTGTGTTTTAATCTGTTTTCAGTTTGCCACCGATTTTAATTTTTTGAATGCTTCAACTTACTGTTTTCCATTGCTTTTATTGAACATTTTATCGTTTCATCTTTTTCGTAGACCGTGTGGGGGTTTGTTTGCTTGTTTGTTTTATATTCAAGCAGTGTGCAAATTTTAAATATTCACAGTAACAACAGTAATAGAGTAAAGGGACCCCTGACCATTAGGTCCAGTCGTGACCGACTCTGGGGATGCGGCGCTCATCTCGCATTATTGGCCGAGGGAGCCAGTGTACAGCTTCCAGGTCACGTGGCCAGCATGACTAAGCCGCTTCTGGCAAACCAGAGCAGTGCACGGAAACGCCGTTTACCTTCCCGCCAGAGCGGTACCTATTTATCTACTTGCACTTTGACATGCTTTCGAACTGCTAGGTTGGCAGGAGCAGGGACCAAGCAACGAGAGCTCACCCCATCGCGGGGATTCGAACCGCCGAGATTCTGATCGGCAAGCCCTAGGGTTAAACCACAGAGCCACCCGCGTCCCTCTAGTAATAATGTAAGTAGCATTAAAAAACAAATCTAAAAGGTGTCAGTGGTCTCTGTTCAAGAGCTTCATACTTTCATATCCTCCAACATTTCAGATGTGAAAACATGAGGGACATGCCCAGTTCCAGGGTTGAGGGTGTTCCTTGGAAAAACACTGCCTGATTTGGCTCTCAGTGGGTTTTCCAAGAATGAAGTGTCCCAGGAGGTAGGTTAGGGCTGAAAGGTAGTGACTGGCCCAAGGTTACCTAGTGAGGAGTAATGGATGAACAGAGATCAGAACCTGAGTTTTCCCCAGTCCTAGTCTGATACTCTAAGCCAGCCTTTCTCAACCGTGGATTCTCATATAGTGTTGGACTACAACTCCCTAGCTTCCCTGCCCACTGGTTCTGCTAGCTAGGGATGATGGGAGTTTTAGTCCAACAACATCTGGGGACCCAGGGTTGAGAAAGGCTGCTCTAATCCAAGGGTGAGGAACCCCAGGCCTGGGGGCCAAATGCAGCCTTCGAGGCCTCTCTGTCTGGCCTTTGGGACCCTTCTTAGGCCACGCCTCCTCCTCCCCAGCCATACCCCTCACTGCCTCTACTTTCAGCCCTCCTTGAGTTCTGCCTTTTCGCAAACATCTCCCACTATCCTGGACCACTGGTTATGCTGGCTGAGGGTGATGGGTGTTCATGGAATCAAGTAACTGTGGGAAGGGACACCAAGAGTTCTCGAGTTCAGCCCCCTGCAATGCAGGAATCTCAACTAAAGCGTCAACAACAGATGGCCACCAAGCCTCTGTTTAAAAACTTCCAATAAAAGAGAGTCCACTGCCTCTGGAGGGAGTTGGTTCCACAGCTCTTACTGTCAGAAATTTCTTCCTCATGTTTAGTTGGAATCTCCTTTCTTGTAATTTGAATCCACTAGTTTGGGTCCTACCCTCTGGATCAGGGGTAGGCAAACTAAGGCCTGGGTTATCACCTTCTAAATCCAGCCCGCAGATGGTCCGGGAATCAGCGTGTTTTTACATGAGTAGAATGTGTGCTTTTATTTAAAATGCATCTCTGGGTTATTTGTGGGGCATAGGAATTTGTTCACCCCCCCCCCCAAAGTAGTCCGGCTCCCCACAAGGTCCAAGGGACAGTGGACCAGTCCCCTGCTGAAAAAGTTTGCTGACCCCTGCTCTACGGTAGATACAGTGGTACCTCGGGTTACAGACGCTTCAGGTTACAGACTCCGCTAACCCAGAAATAGTACCTCGGGTTAAGAACTTTGCTTCAGGATGAGACCAGAAATCGCGCGGTGGCAGCGCGGCAGGTCCCATTAGCTAAAGTGGTATCTCAGGTTAAGAACAGTTTCAAGTTAAGAACAGACCTCCAGAACAAATTAAGTTCTTAACCCGAGCTACCACTGTATAGCTATCCTGTCTCCTCTCAGTCTCTTCTTTCCAGGCTAAACATACCCCAGCTCCTTCAACCGTTCCTCATAAGGTTTGGTTTCCAGGCCCTTGATCACCTTAGTTGCCTTCCGCTGCACACATTCCAGATTGTCAATATCCTTCTTAAATTGTGGCCCCCAGAAACAGCAACATCTGGACACCCAATGGTTTCCCATCCCAGTGGTAGAGGAAGGTCAGAATGATCTTCCCCTCTACCCTCTGCCAACCTGCTGCATTTCCACGCTGGTTGTGGAGGAAAGCAAAGTGGGTTCCCCCATAGAATGATCCATTCTTCCTTCCTTCCTCTGCCAGCTCTGCTCATTCATCCCCATGGAGTTCCCTGTTGCCTATGGGCTACCAGGCAAGTAAATACAAGGCTGCATAAAGGCAAAAATGATGCAAAACCATTTTACTGCACTTACTTTCCACACCGGCCCCCCACCGGCCCAGTATGTCTGGTTTTATTTGAGACAAAAAAGGCAGGTGCTATTAATTCAAAGGGCGTTATTCACACAATAAATGAAACCTAGACCACTAACACCCTTGAGAATATTTCAAGGCACTATTGCCTCAAAAATAAAGAAAAAAGAAAAAGAAAAATAGGCAGGGGAAAGCTTAAACAGGGACAACAACAACACATCAAAAAGTGGGTTTAGCAGCTCCCCACTTTGCAAAAGCTGGCGCTTGGTTAAAATTCAGATTTCAGCATCAAAGTGTACCGCTCGCCCCCCCCTTTGCATTTGTATAAAATGGGGGTGGGAAAGTTTGCAGCATACCCTGCAAGAATTTGGAATGAGTAAGAGACTTTCAGAAAGTAAAAGGGACTGCAGTGCAGAGGGAGTGATTTATCCTTACAATTCTTCCTGCCAATGACAACAACATCAAGCATAAGAGAAAAATCTTTGCACCGTCAAAAGATTTTAAAGCTATGCTTTGCCTGCCTGTGTCTCATTTTTATTTATGTGCCTAGCGAGGCTTATGCTTCAGTTTGGCCAGGCAGAGAAAAGATGTTTTTGGTTTTCTTTGCAAGGGAGACAGAGCATTAAGTGGACAACAAGGTTGGTTAACTTTTTAAAAAGTCACCAGGTAGAAGGTTGGTAAGTCGCTTTCAGTAAATTGCAAACCGACAAAAGGCAAACAACAACACACTTTCTCTTAAACCCCAAGCTATTAAACTATTTTTGAAGACACTTGTCTCCTGGCCAAAACTGTACGCTTGAAAAATGGGATATTGGACCACGTTTATGGGAGAGCAAAATGCATTTCTGTTAGATTTAACTATGGCTCAAATCACTCGATTTCAGGTGTCAAAGTAAAACACTGTTGTGAAAGTTGTAAAAACAAAGACAAACCACCACAACCACCAGCAATAAAAGCAACATTTCAGAAGACCTCGCCTGTAATAAGAATACAGGGTTTTTTGAGAAGCATCTGAAATATCACGGCACAGCCCAACTTACAGATGATAGGTGCCCATTCCAAAACCTACTTCACATAGATTTACGTACAGTCAAAAGCAAAGAGAGAGAGAAATTAGCATCAGCATGATTTAGTGATTAAAGTTTTGGACTAGAACCTGGGAGACCTGGGTTCAAATCCCCCAGCTCAGCCTTGAAACTCACTGAGTGATCTTGGGACAGTCACCATCTCTTAGCTAAGCCTAACTCACAGGTTGCTGTGAGGATGAAAAGGGGAGAGAGAGGACCATGTACACAAATGCAATATATGAATAATTACTCAAGGAGAGTGTTACATACCGCTGAGGATCTCATTGCTGCCGTCCCAGAAGTCAGCTGATTTTGACGGTCTGTGATAAAATTCATCTCTATTAGCTGCTAGGATAAGCCTGGAGGACAAGAACAGGAAAGCATGGTTGCCATGGATAATGTGAACCATGTTAAGACATAGGAGAATTGTTGGATCCTTCAACAACACAGTGGTACCTTGGTTCTCAAACGTCTTGGTACTCAAACAACCTGGACCCCAAACACTGCAAACCCAGGAGCAAGTGTTCCAGTTTGCGAACTTTTTTTGGAAGCCGAACATGGTCCATTTTGAGTGTTACGCTTCCGATTTGAGTGCCACACTTCCATTTTGAGTGTTATGCTGAGGTCTGTCTGTTTTTGCTATTTATTTTGCGTTTTCGTGGCTCTTTTTTGTTGTTTTTGTGACTGTGTGGAACCCAGTTCAGCTACTGATTGATTGATTGTGTGACCGCAGCACATAGTTTATTGCTTTCGTTTTATGGATCCATGGTCTCGTTAGTAAAATTCATGTTAAATTGCTGTTCCAGGGGTTGTTTTTAAAAGTCTGGAACGGATTAATCCATTTTGCATTACCTTCTATGGGAAAACGTGCCTTGGTTTTGGAACACTTTGGTTTTGGAACGGACTTCCGGAACAGATTAAGTTTGAGAACCAAGGTACAAGGTGCAAAACAAACAACAATAAAACCCCGCTGCATTTCCATCTAAAGACATTGCACATGGCAATGGTCCAACAGCTTCTTATAAGAGGGAAACACTGCTGACCCATAAAGTCAGTCTATCATGGAGGAAGGACAGGACAACATGGTTATGAAACTGGCTTGCTCAATCAAACATGTATGCTAGGATGCCTGGTTTGCACTAATGTTAAGCCCAGTTTCTTTGAAACGGCAAAGGAACTTGGTAGAAATTCTCCTCCTCCTGGGGAAGGGAGAGCACATACTGAGCCCAAGCTAAGCATCAGGTAAGGCTCATCCACGATACACTCAACTATGGCCTAGTGCTACATATGAACTAGTCCTGTCCTTCCTGCTGGGCTCCTTAAGGTATGCTCGCACAGTTTGCTCCATTGACAACTGGCTGAACTGAATTGAAGGTAGGCTTTGCAAACAAAACCCAAGCTATACTTGAACCCACACAGCCTAGATGAAAGAGCTCTTAATGCTGCAAATCAACATTATCCAAAATCCTAAGAGTCATCAATCATGGACCACAGATGTTTTTATGATGGAAGCAGAGGCAACACTTGAGGAAAACGGGGTGGTGGGTGAATAAGTTGTCCCTTGGCTTGTGTGTCAAGTCTCCAGGCGTAATACAAGTGGGTGGGTGCAGGGGGATGGAGCCAATTTTGCTTCGTGCTTTACTGGTTCGATTATCAGATTTTACCACTTTTGAATTTTACAGAAAGAGCAATATACAGTGGGACCTCGACTTACGAAGATAATGCGTTCCGACGCGATCTTCAGTAGTCGAAAACACTCGTAAGTCGAATCCCCATAGGAATGCATTGAGCGAAAAAAAGCGTAAGTCGAAAAAATCCTATTCAAAAATTCGTAAGTCGAAAAAATCCTATTCAAAGCGGCCGCGACTTCCTTTCGGAAGTCGAAAAATTCGGTTGCGGCGGCCATTTTTTTTCTTCCGGAAGTCATTCGGAAGTTGAAAAACACGTAAGTCGGGTCACTCGTAAGTCGAGGTCCCACTGTATAAATAAGTGATTATTCTTTAGGAGCACCTTTATCATCCTCTGGCTAGCTGATTGGTTCTACATAATGAATGATTATTCCTGTGTGAATGGCCTGTGTTCAATGTGTAAGTAGACAGAGAAAATATAGCATTTATTTGAAAGACAGGCATTCCAACTAGCTGCTTCTGGTGGGAAGCAGCAAAGCCCATACCATCTATTCAGCTGGGATCTTTTGCTATTTGGCTCCTCTCCTCCCAGTACTGCCATCTCCCCATGCTATTAGCTCATTATGGGCTTGTTCACACATTAACACGAAACACAGGTACACACATGAAAGGTTGTGTACACTGGTTGATTTGTACAAATGCTGAATGTTGCCTGTAAACAACCAAACGAGCGTGCAGCTCAACTACCCGCATACACAGATTGTATGCTTGCTGAATGTACCATATGAGCACCCATTATGCAGTTTCCCTATGGAACAAGAAATGAAGCAAGAGAAGTATCGACAAGGGCAGTCTTCTCCAACTTGGTGACCTCCAGATGTTCTTGAACTCCATCAGTCCTAGCCTGCATGACCACCCGGTGGTCCATGGATGATGGGAGCTCTGGTCCAACAGCATCTGGAGCACCATGGCTTCCCCATCTCTGCATTAGGGGATTGTAGGATGTGACTTATAAGCAGGCACAACACTGCTCCTAAGCACTTTGTAAATAAAAAGAGGTCTTTTAATAGGAAGAGAGACTGGAAGAGGTCGTGTGGCAATTCAATATGCAGCTGAACCCATAAGACATCTAGAGTCAGGCAGAAGGGTCATTTCTCTTGAAGGCACACAGAAACACAATTTTTTGAATTCAGAAACCAAGGAAGAGGATAGCATAAGAGCAGTCGATATGGGCAGCAAGCCTCCAAGGAGCACAGAATCCATATATTTCAGCTCTTTGAGCTCCAAGTTTCACTCAACTACTAAAGCAAAGAAGGATGCTTTGGGTATTTGCTTTTGGAGTTCATTCTAATGCCCACTGGAAGAGCAGTCAGCTTCTCACCGTTATTGATGGACCAGATCTAAAAAGTTCAGAAAGCCACAAGCCACTCCTTTAAATAAAGGCACAAAACATAATAAAAAGTCCCTATAATCTCCTTTAAAGAGTTTTCAGAAGTCTCTCTCTCTCTCTCTCTGTGTGTGTGTGTGTGTGTGTGCGTTTGTGTAGTCTACCACCAAAATCTCACAGCCCATCCACAGTGAAGTTGCCTTGTATAAATATATACAGATAAGCCTCAAGCATATTGGAAATATGTATCATGTTGCTCAATATTAGCAGTTAATCAGAACCAACCATCAAGGTCTTCTAAATATATTATGCACAAACAGATACAGCTTTGGCTTGTAGTTAGGGAACTGTTCTTAGCTATCAACATAATTCAGTGTGCCAGGAACGGCAGCAGCCTGATGACAGAAATAGTTTTCGGTAATGTGCCATGATGAGCATGTAGCTCAGGGATTTACTTCCTGTGTATCATCTCCCAATCTAGCCACAGCCATGTAAAGGCACCCATAGCCCAGTCTTAGGAACACCCATGACCATAACTAGCAACACCACCTTCTGGTCTTTCTTCCCCAAACGGTCATCAGTCCTTGCTTGGAGCTGATGGCCAGGCCTATCAGAAATACAGAAGTTCCTACCAAGATGGAGGATTGGCCCTATCATTGGGCAAATTGGAACAGCCACCACATTCAACAGATGTGTGTGCTAGGTGGTGGTGGTTGTACCAACACCTTTCTCCCTCCTTCCCAAGGTCGTTCTTTTTAAGTCTCCCCAACACAGACAGATCAGGCACCACAAGTACTTACTTACAGGTAGATGCAGCCAAAAAAGCGGGGAAGAGTGTGTAAACCCAGAGGATGCACTCTACCTTATAGGAAATAGTTATCTCTGCCCCACCTCAGTTATTTGGGTTTGGAGAGTTTGTATCTAAAAGGTAAAAGGTAAAGGACCCCTGGATGGTTAAGTCCAGTCAAAGGCGACTATGGGGTTGTGGCACTCATCTTGCTTTCAGACCGAGGGAGCCAGCATTTATCCACAGAGAGCTTTCTGGGTCATGTGGCCAGCATGACTAAACTGCTTCGGGAGCAATGGAACACCGTGATGGAAATCAGAGTGCATGGAAATGCCATTTACCTTCCCGCCGCAGCGGTACCTATTTATCTACTTGCACTGGCGTGCTTTCAAACTCTTGGTTGGCAGGAGCTGGGACAGAGCAACGGGAGCTCACTCTGTCGCAGGGATTCGAACCGCCGACCTTCCAATCGGCAAGCCCAAGAGGCTCTGTGGTTTAGACCACAGAGCCACCCGCGTCCCAGTTTGTATCTAAGGTCCTTTGGGAAGAGGAGGCAGGCTGCAAGGTAATAAGGATTCTGTTTGCTCCATCCACTGATATGAAATTAAAAGCAGGGATAGGGAGCCTGCAGCCTTCCTGTTGGATTAGTTTTCATCTTTCCCTCACTACTGACCATGCTGGCTGGGGCTGATGGAAGTTGGGAGTCCCACAGCCTCTGGTGGGTCTCAGGTTCCCCACCCCACCCCTTTTAAAGCCAATTCTGTGCATGTTCAGGGGGGTACTATGCACCTTTTGCTGCTCTCCCTTAGGTAGCAAAACCTCTCGAGTCAGCCCTGTAAAGGTGGGAGGACAGCTTGGCTGAAAACCAGAGCACCGTTCATGTAATTGGAGAAGTGGATAGCAGTTATTGCCCACTCCCAGTTTTACGACCAAGTGGTAACATTCGTTTTTAATCAATACGCAATATTTTATCCTGTGTAGGAAGGTTTCAGGATTGCAGTTTTTCTGAAAGACACAGTAGGTTGGATCCAGGTTACGTTATCTGAAATGAATGGGACATGTTAGGAATGACTGGGGCTTTATCTGTGCCATGCATTTACAACTCTACTATGCCACAAAAAATTGTTGCTTCCCTCCAAGGGTCCTGGGAACTTGAGCTTGTTAAGAGTTCTGTGAGTTGTTGGGACACCTCCTATTCCCCTCACAGAGTGGTTCATCACATAACCCCTCTTCCCAGGGAACTATGGGAATTCTAGGTCCACAAGGAGAATAGGGGTGTCCTAACAACTCTCAGCATCTAAAGGGGATAAAATGGTATAGCAGTGCTTTAAATATACGGTGCGGATGTGGGGACTAACCTAAGTCTTTCTCCAGCCCAATGTTCCAAAGGAACACACCGGCTGGGTGCTAAATGAGAGGAAAGAACCTTCTTTCATCCACTTGAGCAATGAAGCATACATTAAAAAGGTATTCAGATTTAATGCAAGAAGTTAGTCAAGAAACACCAACATTTAAGGGTGACCTCTGAAGCAGTCTGCTTTCTTAAGCCAATTAGTTATAATATATTTGGTCATTATGAAGTAATTTTGATGATCTAGAAGGGACTATAAAAGCTGACATTAATTCATAGGAAGAGAGGGCTTTGGCTACAATGGCTACACACTTCTAATCAATGATCTAAACTAGTTTCACGTTCAGTGGAGTATCTTTAATCTCAATTACTGCTTGCTTTCATAATGCATACATCACAGACTCAAGGGCTACTGCAGTTTGTTATCCCCCAAGCATTACATCCAAAGGGAAATGTTTTTTGGGGGTTCTGGTTGTTATGAGTTTGTCTTTCACTATGGAGAAAGGGAGAAACCTGCCCACAGGCACTGCTCACGAGTGGTCATTATAGAATTAGCAAGTTTTGTCCACCTATGCTTTGGTGGAATGGAAAACTGGAGAAAACTGCTTATACAGGTGAAGCAAAATTCCAAGTACAGGCAACATGCACAAGATGTTTGCTGGTGCTTCAGACTGGCACTGAGACTTGCCAGGTTCATAAGAACACTTCAATATACAGTTGTACCTTGGAAGCCGAATGCCTTGCCAGTCAAACGTTTTGGCTCCCAAACGCTGCAAACCCGGAAGTGAGTGTTCCAGTTTGCGAATGTTCTTTGGAACCCGAACGTCCGATGTGACTTCTGCAGCTTCCGATTGGCTGCAGAACCTTCCTACAGCCAATCGGAAGCCGCGCCTTGGCTTCTGAACGTCTTGGAAGTCGAACGGTCTTGAATGGATTCCGTTCGACTTCTGAGATACGACTGTACAAGGCCACACCTACCTTTGCATACTGGTGGGCAGGCACCCTGCACCTCTTTGGAATCACCTGAAATTCCACTTATTATATGTAATGGCATGGTTCAGGCATCAGGGCCAAGCCACGGTTTAGTTGTTGTGGATAAGCTTTATGCTTGCATGTTCCTTCTCCTTCCTTCCCTCCTTTCATCCAGTTCACTCACTCATTTCCTGGACTGAGCAAACCACAGTTTGTGGCAATGGCCAAATCGGACAAACTTTGGTTTGGGCAACCCTGAATTTGAACCCCATTTCAAACCGTGGCTTCTAATACTAGTTCAAAAGCGAACAGGACGTAAGTGAGCAAATTGAAGTAGGCAAGGCAAGGGAACCCATGATCCTGAAGCTCAAAGACCACAGTCAAAACAGGGCCGTTATATCTGCACTGGGGTTGTGTTTAATTCCTGAATGTCTGCTAGCCACAATGCAACCTAGAAACTAAACTTCTTAAACTGGGTGTGTGAATGCAAGGTTCTAAATTCATACTTTATTAGAGTACCTTACTTCTTTCTTTCAAAGTCTCCATATTGGAGAACAGCAACAGAAGTGCTCTTCAAATAAATTATACAGGACCCTAAAAATAGCTACATAACCTCAACTGTGTTAAGATTTATGTAACTTCTTAATGTGGGGGCAGAGAGAGATGGAAGCATGAGGAATCATTCCATTGAAGCAATTTCCTGTGATATAATTCAGTTCCATAAAAATATTATGAGATTATGGCTCTGAAAGCTAAAACCTGTATTTACAAAAAGTAGCAATTTGTATCTCAAAAATGAGATTTATAAATCTTTATGTGTGTGTGTGTGTGTGTGTGTGTGTGTGTGTGTGAGAGAGAGAGAGAGAGAGAGAGAGAGAGAGAGAGAGAGAGATGTGTGTTTAAATGGAACAGATTTATACACAATACAGAAGAATTATATTGGAAAAACCTGGTTTTGGAGGAATCTCATGGCTACAAGACATAGCCAGCTGTCTACTACCACAAACTCCAGCTATCTGCATGGTCACTCACTGCCCTGATTTTTGCCTTTTGGGTGGGGACTTCCTAATATTGCATTAGTATGAGATGCTGGCATGGTCATCATCATAGAAACACAGGAGGTTATCGTCAAAGAAACATAGGAAGTCAGACCACTGGTCTATGTAGCTCAGCATCACCTAAGGTGACTGGCAGTAGCACTCCAGAGTTTCCAACAGGGGTCTTTTCCAGCCCTACTTGGCTTGCCAGAGACTGAACCAGAGACCTTTGGCATGCAAAGGTTATGTCCTACCACTGAGCCATATGTGGCCCTATTCCCAAATAAGATTCTGGCTCCAAAGGTTCAATCTCACAGCAGGTGCATCTGATTTCTATCACACACATAAGGGTGTGTGAGTGTGCATGAACATTAAAGGTGCCATGCAGTGCACAGCCTCTATAGATCCTGACCATATGGTCTTGCAAACCAGCGTGTTCTAAGATGATGTGCCAATATGTTTTATCCCATAGGCTTGTTTTATAACTGAGCAGTAAGTGGAAGAAAAATGGTACAGTGGTCCCTCGACTTACGAAATACTCGACATCCGAATTTTTCGACTTACAAACGAAAAAAGTGGCCGCATGCCTACAAATTTTTCGACATCAGAACGGAAATCCATTGCCGGTTTTAGATGCGGTTTCCTCGACTTACGAATTTTTCCAAATATTTTTTCTTCCAATGCATTCCTATGGGAAATCGCTTTTCGACTTATGAACTTTTCGACCTACGAATGTCCATTCGGAACGGATTAAATTTGTAAGTCGAGGGACCACTGTACTCTGTGCTCAGTGTTTATTTTTACAGGTGGTACACACTTCTTTTATGCAAGTTTTAGATCTAGTGATTATGATGATAAACCCAGGTAGTATAAAATAACACAAAAATAAATAAAGAGATGTTCATGTTACGCGTTATTTTGCAAACTGTATTGTTCTGCCCCTTTGGTTTGTTCTCCCCCTGTGATTTATCATGCTGATGTAGCCTTGACCAAGTTTCTTTCTATTCTGCAAATTCAGGATTTGCTTGTACATTTGTCATTTTTCTTGCTGTCTCTGTTATTTAGTATTTTCGTATGGTTCCCAAGTATTTTATCCTTCATTAATCTTACAAGTTTTGTTTACAATGCCAGTATATGTTTTTTCTTTCCTATGTGCATGACAAATTGATGAAGGATGCTGCTCAATACTTTTATTTATTTATTTTAACAACAACAACAAAAATGCAGCTTAACATTGAAATACCAAGGCAGTGGGCGAAAAGGTGGTGGTGGAAATAATGTGGTTACTGCTGGGAGGTGGAGAGAATGGGGAGGAGACTATGGCTCAATGGGGCAGGGCATCTAGCTCCTCCTCCTTTGCGGGAAAGCAAGCCAACACAGGCTAATTTAATTTCACATGGGGTCTGAACTGGCGGTGACGGACTAGGAACGAGACCATGGGTTTGTAGCAGATAGCCAGGCGAAGATGTTGGCCCAGTGTGCTGCAGCAGTGGAAAAGGCAAAGTCCATGCTAGGGAGGATCATTAGGAAAGGAACCGGAAACGAAACTGCCAGTATCACAATGCTGTTATACCAATCTATGGTGCCAAAGCATCTAGGATACTGTTTACAGTCATGGTCACCCTCAACTCGAAAAGAATATTGTAGAGTCAGGAAAGGGTTAAGAAAGGGGCAATGCTCAAGGGGATGGAGCAATTCCCCTATGAGGAAAGGTTGCAGTGTTTGGGACTTTTTTGTTTTGGGGAAAATTCGGGTAAGAGGGGATATGGAAAGAAGGGAGGGATCTATTGAAGGCTACTAGCCATGGGGGTTATGCTCTGCCTCCACCGTTAGAGGCAATAACGATTCTGAATACCAGTTGCTGAAAAACACAGGAAGGGTTTCTTGGGTCCTGCTTGCGGGTTTCCCATAGGCATCTGGTTGGCCACTGTGAGAACAGGATGCTCGACTAGATGAGCCATTGACCCAAACCAGCAGCTTTCCTTATGCAGGGAGGCAGCAGGATTGTGCCCACCCCCTCTAGGCCAGCTCCCTCTCTTGCATAAGACTTACGGGGTACAGCACAACAGGCCTGGCGTTGCGGGGGGAAATGAGGATCGGATGGTGACAAACGATCCAATGACAGGAGCCCTAAATGCATTGGACTTTGCAACCGCTACATGTGGCATTCGGCATGTGAAGGTTAATCTGCTCAGGAGCCATCAGGCAGAGGTGGGTGGGTGCAATCCTGCTGACCCACAAGGCACTGAGCATATATATGCACATTAAATTTGCAAAGAGGACTCTAGCTCTACCTCCTAACTAGGAGATATGCAAACGGGTGCAAACGACAATGCTCTGCCGATTCCATTCTACCTTTTCCTAAAGGTAAAGGAACCCCCGACCGTTAGGTCCGGTCGCGGACGACTCTGGGGTTGCGGCGCTCATCTCGCTTTATTGGCCGAGGGAACCGGCGTACAGGTTCCGGGTCATGTGGCCAGCATGACTAAGCCACTTCTGGCAAACCAGAGCAGCACACGGAAACGCTGTTTATCTTCCCGCCGGAGCAGTACCCATTTATCTACTTGCACTTGGACGTGCTTTCGAACTGCTAGGTTGGCAGGAGCAGGGACCGAGCAACGGGAGCTCACCTCGTCGCGGGGATTCGAACCGCCGACCTTCTGATCGGCAAGCCCTAGGCTCTGTGGTTTAACCCACAGCGCCACCCGCGTCCCACCTTTTCCCAGGTGCCAGGGGAAAAGGGAGAGGGAGAGGCGGATGGAGGGGGTGTTCTCTTTACGGCATTGGTTTTCAATTTAGGAGACAAATTGGAGGTTAGATTAAGGTCACAAACAGCACAGCAAAGCCAGCACAGCGAGCAATCCCATGAATAGCGTTACATATCCCAGCAGGTACGGCAGCAAATAAGAGACTAATATAACCAGAGTTGAAAATTACCTGTATGCATTTTTGGAAACAGGTCGCGGGTCAAACTTAAAGAAGAGAATGCACATGAGTAACTGAGGGGGAGAAGTTGTGCTTCTTCCGGAGAGGGTCAGTGAAGGGTCATACTGCAGCAGCCTGCAAATGAAACATATGCAATGAAGGACCAATCCGACTTGGAAATTTACAAAGAGACAGCCCTCGGTTCTCAGCTGGAGTTCAGAGTTCCCACTGTTCTCATTAGCAGTGCTCCATTCTGAAATTAAGAGGGCTGCAGAGGTGCATATTTTTTCCGTTTTAGTGGCTCATGTATAAGCATGCCTCTTAAAAGACGGGTCTTTGGCACTGCCTAGGTTTTAAATGGGAATTTAAAGTTCAGAGGAGGAAAGCTTGCAGGCAGTTACTATTTTGTGGTGGGATGCAATCACATACAGGCAAATTCCGGTCACACAATTCTAGCTGATTGGGAGGTCTGGTGCAACTGCTTCCCCCAAAGATTGGACTTTTTAAAATAAGCGAGGGCAGGGCAAAATGCACCCAGAGGTAAGGCTTGCTTTGGTGCAACACCATCTAACCTCCTCCATGTTCAATAGGCGTCCGCAATGTACTGATACACCTAAAAGCAACTAGACGCAAAGGCTTGGTTTAGACCAGATTTCTCTAACCTGGTGCCTTCCAGTTCTTTCAAAAAACAATCCCCATCATTCCTGGCCATTGGCCATGCTGGCTGGGGCTGATGGGAATGGGGAGAGCACCAGAACTGGGGAAGGCTGGTTTAGTTAATCGTCCAAGTCATATTTCGGAACCTTGCGTTCACACACTCTTTTCTCCACTGGCATGTTCCAAATCGTTCCCCCTTTTCTAATTTTGTTCAAGCCATGGTTTACTTCCAAACCGAAACAGAAAACTCTGATCAAGCAGGGTTTCCAATTCTGCCCAAGAGAAAAAGGATAGCTTGCCCGATTCAAGTGTCTTGACAAACTGCATCTCTTGAAACTACGAAGAATGGGAGCAAATCACCTTGTGCAAAGAGGAATGGGAGCCTGAGGTTCGTTCTGGCTCCTCCGAACCATGGAGGACCAGGCAGCTGTACCAGTTGGGAATGATGCGAGTTGTAGTCTAAAACTGCAGACAGTGGAATGCTTGCCTGGCACCATCACTACATATTTTTAGACACCAGGGTAAAACATTCCTCTTTACCCAGGCCTATGGCTATTAAATAATCTACGACCTGTGAAAGTGTGGGGGACTATTATTATTATGATTATTTTACTATTAGGTTGTCCATTTTAAGAGGATAAGATATAAGGCAGTGGTTGCCAATGTGCCATCTGGAGGCTCAGTGAGGCCCTTGAGGACTTCCCCACCTGCTATGTTTTTGAGCCCCTCCCCCAACCTATTACCTTTTTCTCCCTTGAGAAGCACACAGAATGGCCTGGGAAAAGACATATAAGGACTGGAAAGGAATGTGGAAAATGATTGTTGTTAAAAAAAATTGAAGATATGATATTGAGATGTACAGGTTTTGATGGACTTACTGAACGAAAGGTATTGTTCCTGTACTCAAGAGTGAACGCCAGGCCAAGACCTGCTAGCCGCTCCTCCAGAAGGAAGAAGCCTCCGCCAAAGAAGAACTATGCAGGATAAATTAGATAACTTGAAACCCAAGAAAGGACTTCGAATTTTAAAAAAGCGGTAAATATTTAATGCATATCCTTTGAGCTTTGTGTACAGATTTTTACATTAGTATAACCTTTAAAATTGGATCATGAAGAATATGTATAAAGTTTTATGGACGTGGATGAACAAGTATTAAACAATCAAACCAAGAGGGGGTGGGGAGGGAAGTCAAGCAAAATTTACTTATGATTTTTTTCTGTTTTTTTAATTTTACTTCATTTTTTTTAAAAAAATATTGCTGTTATTTTTTATTCTTTTATGCTATTTTTGGAAAATTAATAAATTGTTATTAAAAAAAAGGAAAAAAGAGAAGCACACGGAATCAAAGGAGGAAGTTACAAGAGTGACGCTCTTTCTCACTTCCTTTTTTAGCTCTATGTGCTTGTCAAGGCTCAGGTTCAATCTGACTTTTACCCAGATCCCTTGGTGCACGGGGGGGGGGGGGAGAGGACACAAAGTATGTGTGCATGTGTGTTTCTGCACTCTTTCTCTCACTCTCTTGAGGGGAGGGGGCAGTTTGATGAAGGGGAGGAGGGAAGTGAGGTGGTGGTGTCCACAATGCTTGCTCAAAAATCCAGATGTGTCCGTGGGTATAAAAAGTTTGCCGACCCCTGCAATAAGGTGACGGAGAAGATCACCTCCCCGAGACCATGAAGAACCGCTGCTGCAAGGCAAAGCAGACAAAATATGGGGCTCAATGGACAAATCGCCTGACTTGGTTTAAGGCAGCTTGCTATTTGCTTAGTGTGCATTTCCTAACACAAAATCCCTACATTTGCAGCCTGCTTAAAGATTACAGTCACATTTGGATGGCTTGAAAAACATTCTTTTACCTTTTCAAATATTTTCTAGAAAGTCCCACTTTGGGGACCGTGTCTTGTAATGAAACCACAATGTAGCCTTACTTTCCTCCCCCCCCCACCTGAAAACGGTGATTAGAATGGCAGTAGCTGAACTCCCAAATGTTTCACTGCTACAGACAGGCTGCATGTATTAAGGGTTTTCCAGAATGTGGAGATGGCGGTACAGCAGAAAGGCAGATCAATACCTGAACTCTATAACGGTGCTGAATAATTAACTTAACCTTGCCCCAGTGAGTGATGACCAAGGGGTTTTTATTGAAAACAAATTAAATTATTTTTTATGAGCCCAGGAACATTGTTCAAGATAAAGTGATCTTTTCTCATTTCCATGCTATGCTCTGCTTCTAATTCAAGCCCTATATTTCACAATACCTCGCCAAACCCTCCCACAATATCCCACATTCTTAATTCCAACAGAAGGAAGCCATTTTCTGCAGCATTTCACGCTGGGTTTTCCCCCCCTTCTCTTTTTGCTCTTTACCACTAAAAAAAACAGAGTTGCACGTGCAGTGTTCATATGAAATCTTAAAACTAATTCAAGCCTGCCAAACCAGCAGCTGGCTGCTGTCAAGCCACAGATCAGCTCAATACTGATAGAAGTATCAGTACCACTGTCAAGGTTCCATAATGTTCAATTGCCAAAATCCTTAGCTAAGGGCTAAGGATTTGATTTTGTTCAACAATATTTACATACCGCTTAATCAAGAAAAACTTCTAAGGAGGTTTAAAGGTAAAGGGTAAAGGGACCCCTGACCATTAGGTCCAGTCGTGTCCGACTCTGGGGTTGCGGCGCTCATCTGACTTTATTGGCCGAGAGCCGGCATACAGCTTCCGGGTCATGTGGCCAGCATGACAAAGCCACTTCTGGCGAACCAGAGCAGCGCATGGAAATGCCGTTTACCTTCCCGCCAGAGGAAGGTATTTATCTACTTGCACTTTGACATGCTTTCGAACTGCTAGGTGGGCAGGAGCTGGGACCGAGCAACGGGAGCTCACCCCTTCGCAGGGATTCGAACCGCCGACCTTCTGATCAGCAAGCCCTAGGCTCTGTGGTTTAACCCACAGCGCCACCTGGGTCCCCTAAGGAGGTTTACATAAAACAAAAAAACTTTCATTTGAAAAAAGACAATACAGTCGTACCGTGGATCCCGAATGCCTTGCGAGTTGAACATTTTGGCTCCCGAATGCTGCAAACCCGGAAGTGGGTGTTCCGGTTTGTGAATGTTCTTTGTAACCCGAACATCCAACGCGGCTTCTGATTGGCTGCAGGAGCTTCTGCAGCCAATCGGAAGCCGCACCTTGGTTTCCGAACGTTTTGGAAGTCGAACGGACTTCCGGAACAGATTCCCGACTTCCGAGGTACCACTGTAAAACCAAACACTGAAAACGAAACGTTGAAAATATATGAAGCCAGCTGCCCTCTGTCCTATTTCTAATCTAGTCACTATTGGGCCACCAAAACGATCAAGGGGATGGAGCAGCTCCCCTATGAGGAAAGGATGCAACATCTGGGACTTTAAATTTTACAGAAAAGGTGAGCAAGAGGTGCTATGATGGAAGTTATGAAATTATGCATGGCATGGGGGAAGAGAAAATATTTCTCCCTCTCTCATGACACTGGTACTCAAGAAAAACGTCCAATGGGGCTGAATGTTGGAAGATTTAGGACAGATAAAAGAAAGCACTTTTTCATGCAGCAAATACTTATAGTATGAAACCCATGGACTGTGATGGCATCCAACTAGGATAACTTTAGAGGAGGATTAGACAAATTCATGAAGGATAAGGCTATCAACGGCTACCAGTCATGATGACTATGCTCCGTCTCCACAGTTTGAGGCAGTACTGAATACCAGTTGCTGGGAAAACCATAAGAAGGGAGGGAGCTCTTGTGTTCGGGGTCCTGCTTGCAGGTTTCCCACAGGCATCTGGCTGGCCGCTATGAGAACAGGATGCTGGGCTAGATGAGACTTTGGCCAGATTCAGCAAGCTCTTCTTGTGTTCTTAAGGGCTCTTCAAGTTGCCAGGCCCCCTTCCCACTGATTTGTCTACCAGCTCCATCTGGTACGCAGGATGAGACCCCACCTACCCACAGACTGTCTCACCAGAGTGGTGCATGCTCTAGTTATCTCCCGCTTGGACTACTGCAATGTGCTCTACATGGGGCTACCTTTGAAGGTGACTTGGAAACTGCAACTAACCCAGAATGCGGCAGCTAGACTGGTGACTAGGAGTGGCCGCCGAGACCACATAACACCAGTCCTGAAAGACCTACACTGGCTCCCAGAACGTTTCCAGGCACAATTCAAAGTGTTGGTGCTGACCTTTAAAGCCCTAAATGGCCTCGGCCCAGGAGCGTCTCCACCCCCATCGTTCTGCCCAGACACTCAGGTCCAGCTCCGAGGGCCTTCTGGCAGTTCCCTCACTGGGAGAAGCGAATTTACAGGGAACCAGGCAGAGGGCCTTCTGGGTAGTGGTGCCTGCCCTGTGGAACGCCTCTCGTCAGATGTCAGGGAAATAAACAACTATATGACTTTTAGAAGACATCTGAAGACAGCCCTGTTTAGAGAAGTTTTAAATGTTTGAAGTTTTATTCTGTTTTTAATGCTCTGTTGAAAGCCGCCCAGAGTGGCTGGGGAAACCCAGTCAGATGGGCGGGGTATAAATAATAAAATTATTATTATTATTATTATTATTATTATTCGCCTTTGTTGTGAACATTCTCCGCAGCACAACCTACTCAGGACTCGTGGATGACAGTTCATGCATTTCTACTGCTAATCATCCGATATATTGCTTCGCTTCGAAGGCATTGCAACTTGCAAACAGATAACGAAATATTTTCTGCCATTAAAAATCATAACACCATGAAGTCATTTGCTACAAAGAGAGGATGTGAGAAATCATTTTTTATTTCAATTTTTTAAAATACAGGCTGGAAGTCTTGAGGCACTTTGCGAGAAAGTTCTCCCTTTTTTGCCACTTTTAACAGCAAAAGGCATTTCCGGGCCTTGCTTCCGCCAAATGCAGCAGATAACAAGCACCTGCAAACTACTGCCCTCTACTGTCAAGTGCCATGATTTCCTTTATCAAACGGCCTTTGAGAATACTGTACGCTGGGGAGCCATGAAGCAGAAATGCTCAACTGCTGGGTACGGTGGTGTCAGTGTGAAAACTAAAGACGACTTTGTTCTCTTGCTAATTGACATGTTCCAACGGAAGACAACAGTCAATGAAGCAGCCTGTTCTTTCTTACTGGAAACAAAAGAATCCTCATCAGAGGCGGATTTAGGGGAGAGCAACCAGTGCGGAGCCTCTCGGGTGCCGAAAATATGATTCACAACGCAGCGTGAGAGGCGGAGGGGCACCAAATTTTGGCATCACACAGGGCGCTGCTGAAATTTGAGGCCTCAGTATCAGCCACTGTCCCCATTTACACAGGGAGCCTTGCTGGTCTCAAGGCAGACACTGAGTCAAATCATTTAGTTCAGTATTTCTACACTGATTGGCAGCGGTTTTCCAGGATTTTGGGTAGGGGGCCTTTTCCAGCCCTACCTGGAGATACTGGGAATTTAACCCAGGTATTTCTGCATGAAAAACAGGTGTGGTACCACTGAGCTATGGCCACATCAGACCCACATCTCAATGGCCGAAATGCTGGACCTGAAGCATTTACACACACACACACACACAAAAGCACTTACACTTGATCTTAGCCAATAACTATTATTTCACAAAAAGTACCAGCTGACTCTTTAATACAGTAGAGACTTGTACTAAAGTTGAACAGAAGCTCCTCGGGCAGTTAATAAAATCAGCATAAATATCACATCATAGTAATTGGACATAGCAAATTTAAAAAACAGCTAAGGACAGACAGGTCAGGAAATGCGCAGCTACTGGTAAGT